>JBBMKD010000101.1:2316915-2335112 GCA_037834095.1 Argya squamiceps
GGTGGCTATTTATACCTGCCCCGGTGGGTGTCACCTGCCAGGCAGTCCAGCTTCCCATGGGGTTTGCCAGCCATAGTCCTCATGCCAAAAATGATGTGCTAAGAGGAATTTTGTCTGAGGTAAGTAAAATGCATTACCATTCAGTGCAAATATGTCTTAGTTGATTCACACGAAGCCTGCACTATAATTTTATGTGGGTGGCTCCTTGTTGGCTATTTTGTTGAACAATGTAGTATCTCTCAGTTTCTGTTAATCTGGCAGCAGCTCGCTGGTAACGGGAGCCAATAAAGTCTCTGCTGTCCCTCATTTTTTATGTTTTGGAACTTAGTAGTTCAGCTTTGGTCTTCCACCTGAGATCACAGACCATCAGCCATTCATAACACCAGCAGCCTCCAAGGGACTCTTCATTCATTGATTTATTTCAAATTTACATCAGCTTTATACAGATCTAATGCACATTAAAAAAAAAATTTTTTTTACAACTGCTTTTCCCATGTCTGTTACAGAAGAAAGCTTGACTCTGAATTTTTCAGTCTGTATTGAATAAGGTCCTGCTGGCATTCTCTGAACATGCAGCATGTGGATCATGGCCTTTTTTCTTTTTGAAGAAAACTCTGTGTAACAGCCACAAATGTAACATTTTGCAAGGGAAAATATATTAAATATTTTCCTGTCAAAGAACTCCTAATTTTATTTTAACGGTTTTAAATGGACTCAGAGGAAATTGGGAGGAGAAATATTTTACTTTGCATATTTTCATAACTGTATTTAAATAACAATTTCTCAGAATACATCCTTGAATCATATAACACAATGAAAAAATAAGTTTGATTAAAAGAGCCAAAGATTAGATCTGAAAAAATATCATCATTACCTGAGCTCATTACAGTGAAGGGTGTTTTGCAACCATGACAGAATACCTTGCACCACCCAACAAAGAGTCAGAAAGATTTGGGTACTTTTTTCCACTGCCCATGCAATAGGGAACGGCAGTGAGCTGCTTTTTCCACCTTTACTAATCAAGCTCTGTGAAACTGAGAAAAGCCTTGAACAAAACCAAATTTTTGGATTTCCAACTGCATTAAATATCAGCACTGCAGCTCCTATGGAAGAGTCACTGGGCTGTGCAAAGGAAGCACAAGGAGCTGGTGGGACCTGCTGTGAATTGCCATCTCAAAATCAGCTTATCCACAGAGAGTGAGGATGGATTCAGCCTAGAGGTGTTTTAGGAAGGGGTTCCATATTACAGAAGAAGAAATAAGCCCTCTCCTCTCTCTGGCTGCAGTTGTGCAGATCTGTTGACCCTTGGTAACTGTGTTACCTCCGAGGTGCTGCCACCATCGCTGAGGGGCCCTGCCCTGGCTGGCAGTGGGGCTGGCACCAGATCCACTGGACTCAGGGGAAGCTTCTGGCAGCTCCTCACAGAAATCCCCCTGAATCCCCTGCTACCCAAACCTTGCCACACAAATCCAATACTGTGCCTTGTGGATGTAAAATGATCTTGGAAATCCTTCCTTTCCTCCACCTGGGTCTCTCAGTAGTTGCTGTCTTCATTCTGTTTTAACTCCTTCTCGCAGCACTCAGTGCCTGTTGAGCAGCAAATAATTAGGAGTCAGGGAAATAAATACTCTTCCAAGGTTAGTTTAAAGCATGGACTGACATCAGTGGAGGTCCCTGTCCCTGTACCTGTCCCTGTCCTGTCCCTGCACCCGTAGGAGGTGACAATTCTATTCCCTTCCTTAGAGGGCTCTGGTGTACACACAATTCTTAATCCACAGACCATTTATCATGAACACCATAGTTCTTTCTGGGTGGTGTGTGTAGTCCAAGTTTCTAAACCAAAGAAGGAGAAGGTAGCATTACCAGAATCTCACTGTTCCTGTTCCATGTCCTTGGCAGCATTTATGCAGCACAAACTCTGTTTAACAAGCCTGCAAAGGCTCGTTCATGCCAGCACAATGCCAGCACACTTGGGCTTGGTGTAAATCAAGTGTTTCTGTTTCCCTGAATGGTTTCCAAGTGTTGAGAAAATTTGCATGGCAGTGTGACGTGTATTTCTGGAAATCAGTTTTGTGTCTGCTCACTCAATCCGTACTTGTGTGCATCTGCATCTTGTGTTACTCAGCAGTGCTGCTCCTCTTCTGTGCAACTCACGTTTTCTTTCACTCTCAACTCAACCCCTGAGGGCCCTCCCTTGTGCAGCCCTGCAGCAGCTCAGCCTGCAAGGCTGTGTGCCAGTGAGATGTACCCTCCCCTTGGGCAGCCCCCTTGGAATTTTGGCCCCTCATTTGCTGGGATACACTGGTAGCTATATCCAAAAGTGAAGATTCCAGGCCCTTTTACATGTACTTAATTTCTCAGAGGTCAAAGGCAATTGCTGTAAATATTAACATTTTATGGAAATGAACTTTGTAAAGTTCCTGTAATTTATATTTCCCTTTCATTTCTTATCATTTCAAAACAAGATCCCTTATCTGTGCATTTCCAGGTTAAACCAATGACTTTTGTAAACTGAAACATTAGTTTCATTTTACAACCACGGCTCTGTAATCATTAGTGTTCCTTTGTGGACACTCATGTACTGCCAACATCATTAGGGTCATTGAGCACTGAGGTTCTGCAGTCCCTTCAAGGCTGATATTCATCTGTTGGGTCTCAGAGCTCAGCTCACGAGAGTATCTGACACATTATTAAAAAACAAAGGCACAGCCCAAGAAGATTCTGATCTGCCCTGACTGCTCAGAAATTGTGTTTTAACTATAAATTTTGTTATCAACTACTGGAGTGTATCATCACCTCTCTGCTTGGAGGTGTGGCTTGGCATGGCTTTGTGTTTTTTAAGTGTTTATACCTACAGAAGGAAAGAAAAACCCCACACAGGATTCTGGTTGCATCAGACAGAAATTAAATTTTATTAGAGACATTTTCCTGATTCAGAGCAACCTGAGTACCAAACAGGTTGGATCTGTAAAGCAGCAGTTTGAGTGCCAATGACCAAAGCTGCAGAGCTTTGTGAGCAAAAGGAGCACAGAGCATGCAGGGCAGGGGGAGAGGTGGCATCTGCAACTCCCAGGAACTGTTCAGAGCATCATCTTTCCTTGGGAGTGTGGGGAATGCAGCAGATTTGGGCCAGTTTCTTTTTGGAAGGTCTTGCACTGGAGGATCCTTGATACATATTCTTAGTCAAAAGATGTTCTTCCATATCCTGTTTAGAGACAAAATAAGCATGAACTTCATCAGTCCTGGCATTGAATGTCTGAGATACCAGTATCCCCCAGACATAAGGATTATGTGGGAGTGGCCATAAGCACTCCAAAAGCAAATAGGAAAACTCCAGCATGGCACATAGGCTGTGGGATTCATGAGGTTCTGCAAAGAGTGACACAGATGGAAAAAACCAGCTGAGGTTAAACTACAGGATCAGCTGATATCACCCACAGAATGGACTAGAAATGGCCTGTGTGCTCTGGGAGTGGAGTTGATCCTTTGCACACAAAGAGGAAAGAATTGTTAGAAACAGTAAATCTAATACTTTCCAGAAATTTTAGTTTATCCTTGGTACTGTTTACATCTGGAAGAGTATGTTGGTATAAATTAGTGCATAAATGAGTCAGGATGTGACTGAGAGGACATTGTGCCCATACCACAGTTCTCACCTTGGCTTTCACTGCCAGTCCTGCAGGACTGGGAAGATGAAGAGTAGGAGTGGGAACTGCTGATGCCTCCTGAGGTTCTTCCTCCTGCTCCTCCTCCTCCAATGCATCCACCACTGCTTCCCCCTCCCATTCCTCCACTTCCTCCTCCCATTCCACCTCCACTACTTCCTCCTCCTATTCCTCCTCCACAGCTTCCTCCTCCCATTCCGCTGCCACCACCTCCATATCCACCACTCATGCCACCACCTCCTCCTCTTCCTCCTCCAGAATAGCCACCACCTCCAATTCTACCACCTCCCATGCCTCCTCCCATGCCTCCTCCCATTCCTCCTGATGGGATTCTGCAAAGAGAGAGAAAGAAGGAAAAAAAAGGTTAATCAATAACACTTTGCCATCTGAGGGTCATTAAGTTACAGCTGTTGCCCAGGAGACAGCACCTCTCTGGGCTGTACTGCTGGTTAGAACCCTGCACTGCACAGCAAAACAACTGAGGCAGTGCCAAAAGTTATCCTCTCTTTCAACTTCAGCCTGAATGCAAGAGCTTTTGCTTTTGCCACATTCTGCCTAGGGATTCCTTGCAATATTTGGCACATACATCAGTGTATGACTCAAAATCAGAAAGAAGAGAATGAAACTTTAGCTGTTGTTTCAGGCACCATTTCCAAGAAGAAATTGGCACACTGCATAAGTGAGGCTGAAGTAGCTTGAACTTTCAGAAACTTTTATAAAGATTTGGAAAACTTTGGTTGGTTTTTTGGTTTGGTTTTGTTTGGTTTTTTTTTTTTTTTTTTTTTTTTGCTTACAGTCTTTTCCTGCCTTTTCAGTTCCTGGCTTTCCTGGAACCAGGCTCTCTTACACGGGTTTCCTTGTCCAGCCCCAAACTGGTCGTTCAGAATTTCTGCGTTAATTTTTCTTCACATGAGTTATATTCTGAACAGAATGAAATATCTCACACCTGGGAGGCGATTGGCCAAAACAGCTGCATCAGCCTCATTTCAGTACAAAATCTGTTTTGCACATCTGGCCTGTTACATTTCCAGTGACTGACCAGCACTTGGGTGTCACACAGTGCTGTGTTCTGTCAATACATACACAAGGTCCTGTGCCCCCTCCTGCAGCAGCGACCGGTACTGCTGGATCTCCTGCTCCAGGCGGGTCTTGATGCCCAGGAGCATCTTGTACTCCTCGTTCTGGCTCTCCATCTCACAGCGGATGCTGGCCAGCTCCTCCTCCAGGGGCCCGATCATGCTCTGGATCTGCTGCAGCTGCATGTTATAGCGACGTTCTGTGTCCTCCAGGTTGGACTGCAGGGAGTCTATCTGCAGAGGGAAAACAAAGTGCAGTGTTTGTGGGAATGTGGTGACTTTAACTTATTTAAGTAGCAGGGGAACCTGAAAATAAATGGGAAGTTGGACGAGAGCAAACGTAGATCTGACCAATATGGTTAATGCTACGTTCTCCGTTTATTCCAGCTAAAATGGCAGGTTATATACATCTCTACATAGTTTACATTCACTGGTGGTTTTTCATTGGGACACAGCACAGGGAGGAATGCAAACACTTATTGTTGAACAAACTCTTAAGGCAGCTACTGTGTCCACACCAACCACTGCACCTGCTAACTGCTAGAAAACCCTCTGTCTCTGGCTAACACCTTAAACTATAATTTTAACTGTGCCATAGACTTGGCAGCTGAATTTCTACCTGCACCACAAACTCCTACAGGCCTCAGCCATGAGGCCCAGTCTGGGTGATTCACTCACAGTCCAAATACAGATCATGTCCACCGTCTCTAAGAAATTCTGCTACATATTTTTGTGGGAAAACAGAAGATCTTCACAAATCCTCAGAAAAAAGTGTATCATTGAATAGAAGTAATCCAGTATCCTATTCTCTTTGGAAGGATTACTTGCTGGCTGTAGCTCTTCTCACATACAGACTGTGTCATGGGTAAAGCAGATGCTTTTCCTTACCATGCTGAGTTGTGACTGCAGCTCAATTTCCAGACTCTGATATTCACGCCTCAGCTCAGAGATCTGCTGGTTGCTTGACTGTATCTCCTGGCCACTTGAGTGGACTTGTTGAGTAACTTCTTCCATCTGAAAAATTAACATCCAAAATTGACGCATTTTTGATAATTAGAAAACATTGTGGGGTTAACATAAAAGCATCAAGAAATCAATTAATAAGACTAAAGATTCCATCCAGAGTGTTTATTTCCCACAAGCCACTCTGCAAACACCCTGGTAATTCACTGGCTACTGGAACACAGAGGCTCTACCTGTTTCACCACATAACTGATATTCCAGGACAGACCTGTTGTAGGAAACTGCCTAAAGTTATTCAGAGTTATTGTCCCTTAAATAACACATGATAATTTGCCTTTCACCAGCTGTAAATAGGTCCAATACTTTGTGAAAGATTAAATTACCAAAGGCTGCCTGTGCTTTACCTTGGTCTCATACCAGCTTTCCACCTCCTTCCGGTTGTTCTCAATGAGCCTCTCGTACTCGCTGCGCATTTCGTTTAATTTTTCCATTAAGTTAATGCCAGGAGTGGCATTGACCTCCACATTGACATCGCCACCAGACTGGCCTTGCAGTGCTCTCATTTCCTGAAAAAAAAAATCACAAAAACCCCATGAGGTTCTCAAAGGGCGAAGGTAAGGAGGAATGGCATCAGTTCAAATAAAGGGAAGGAAAAGGACAGATCCTCACACAGCCCATGACTCCAGCAAAAGGGCCTTGCCTGCCCTTGCCATAGAACAATTCTGCCATTCCCAAGGCTCCCGTGCTCACAGCCAGGCACTGCATGCACAGTGACCCTGGCACTGCCTCCACAGGGTTGTATTCCATTCTACACTCCATTCTATGCAGTGTACTCCTTGTGGGAATCTTTTCTTCTTAGTGGGAAATCTCAGTGAAGAGAGTAAAAATGCTTTCTTTTGACTCCTCCATATAGTCTATCCAATTTTCTTTCCATGAGTTCAGCAAGCAAACTGTGGTTTGTACTGAAAGCCATTCATCCCCCTGGTCTCACGTGTTGACCTGGTGTCTCATGACCCCAGCTGTGGGCAGCTATGCCCTCTACACACTCCTCAATATCAAACCCAGCTTGTGTCAAGTTGGATGATCAAAACCAGTGGCCAAAACCTGGTTACTGCTGGTGGAAAAAATGAGGGGAAATTCTTTGAGTGTTGTGTTGGCTTTAATTATTGAAGTGTGAAGAAACTTACCTCTTCGTGGTTCTTCTTCAGGAAGATCACTTCCTCCCTCAGGGACTCAAACTGTGTCTCCAAGTCAGATTTGGACAGAGTCAGTTGATCCAAAAGTGGGCGTAATCCATTGATATCACTTGCCACACTCTGGTGGAGAGCATATTCAGTCTCATACCTGAATGACAGATAAGAAAGAGAATAGAAGTGCTGCCAGACCTCTTTTTTTGGTATCTCAGTTATGGACAGTTCCCATCTTACATCTCTGATCAATTCTTTGGAAAAAGGACCCCATTCTCTTTCTGTCTCAAATAGCTGTGTTTGATTTCATTACAGTTTCTCTCTGTGAGATTTATACCATGAGGATTATGCTTATAAATGTACATGCAAGGATGGGAAAACTTAGAATGGAGTCCCTTAAATGTGTCTCTACAGGAACTTGTCTGGAGAAAAATAATAATGAAAACCCAAAACAATCCTTCTCAGAATGGTTTTCCCAACAATTCTCTATTCTGTGATTGTAGCCAAAAGTCTCCAGCTTCTACAAAGATTAATTTGCCATGGAAACTTATGGGGATAAAGGGAGGCAAAGTGGATGGAGCCAAGAAGGGAGTGACTCACTTCAGTCTGAAGTCATCCACAGTCATTCTGGTGTTGTCCATGTCAAGAAGCATCCTGTTAAGGTCCACATTTGCACCAATAATCTAAAAGGGAGCAGGCAGGTGTTATTCAGTCAGTTGTCTTTTCAGTCTGACAACAGAGACCAAAAACACTTATGCACAAACACCTTGCAGAAGGGGTTTATGGCAATGTCAAGCCTTCAAGCCTGACTAGAGCTGCAGGAGCTATTGAGAGAGATGAGTTTATTGCTTCCAGATAAAAGAAATTGCCTTTACTGTTAATTTTGGTTTACAAATACCCATTAAAAATACCTTGTTGGAAAGAATAACTAAATTAACTCCTCATATTTAAAAAAGAAAAACCAACCAAACAAAAACCCCCAACCCAACCAACAAAAAACAATGGGAAAGCAGAATTTCTATTACTTTTGAGAACGGCCATGTTCACACAAGAGATACATGATTGTTAAATGGCTGAGGGCTGGAATGGGACTAACTGCACATGCCAGCCCATCCTGTATATTCACAAAAACATCCAATTAATATGACAGTAATAGTACAACACAAGCAAGGATTAAATCTGCTTTTCAAGAGTGAAGAACGAGCGAGCAGCAGCCCAGCATTGAAGGGAACACAGCACAGTCCTTGTGATGAGGCACTGGTGCTGATCTGCCACTGCACCCAGCAATTCTTCCTGCACCAAATACACGTGTGGCAGAACAGGTGGACAGGAGCTGGTCCTCACACCACTCTGCTTCCTGACTAAAGCACAGGAAGGGGAATATCACCCCAAACGGGGGCCTTGCATGAGGAAAGTGCCCTTCCGATAAAAATCTGTTCCAGTTAGTCAAAATGCATCATACCTGGTTTTGGAGCTCTTCAATTGTCCTGTAATAATGGCTGTAATCCTTGTTCTGAGAGGGAGCTTGATTTTTGTACCACTCCCTGATCAGCTGCTCAAGTTGGGAATTCTCTTCCTCCAAGCGTCGCACTTTATCCATGTAGGACGCAAGGCGGTCGTTGAGGTTCTGCATGGTCAGCTTCTCGTTTGTGGAGAGCAAGCCAGAATCCTCCCCAAAGCCCATGCCACCAAAACTGCCTCCACCATAGCTGCCACCACCACCAAAGCCACCACTACCTCCAAAGCCACTAAATCCACCTCCACCGTATCCACCACCTCCCATTGCCCCAAATCCACCACCTCCTGCTCCAAATCCTCCTCCCATGCTTCCACAGCTCATTCCTCCTCCATAACTGCCCCCACTCATTCTCCCCCCGTAGCTGCTGCGGCTGATCCTGCCACAGCTGCCGCTGCTGAAGCCCCCCCCATAGCTGCTCCTGGAGCCTCCTCCACCAAAGCTTCTCCCAGAAAAGCCCCCACTGCCTCCAGAAGAGGTGTATTTTCTTGAGGACACTGAGGAGTATCCACCAGACCTACCCCCTCCACCACCTCCACCACTGCATCTTCCACCACCTCCTCCCCCTCCACTGCTAATTCTAATGGTGCTGCTCGAAGATTTGGTGCCACAGCTCATGGTGACAGCAGGCAAGAGTCAAACTGCAACCCCAAATTTAGCTGCACAGCCTGATAAGCTTCAGGACTGCAAATTTTCATCCCCAGCCCTCTCTATTTATGCACTTGACACTGGGTGTCACCATCAGGGTGTTTCCTTCTCCCAGGGCATTTACCAAACTTTTTGTTTGTGCCAAGAATAATTTGCTGAACAGTATTTTTGTGCAGCTATCTCAGGCAATCCAGCCCACAGCTGGGCTTCTGAGGCTTGGTTAAGGTTGGACATCTCACTTCTTCTTGGCAGCATTCTTTTCATTTAGTGGTTTCTGGAATATATGCTTCCTTTGCTAAGGTTTTGTAGCTGCTATTGTTAAAGACTGTTGTTTGTTCTCTTTTGCTCTTTCCAACTTTGTGCATTTCAGATTTTCTACACTTATGTGTAGAAATAATGGCTTATGTTCCATTTCTCACTGTACGTGCTAGTGCAAGAGTTTTATTAATAGGATTGTGTGGCTTGTCTGTAAAGATTGTCCAACTTGTGTATCCCTGCCAGCACTTAGAGAACATCTTATTTAATATGAACAGGCTATTTTAAGCAATGCAGGGGGTTTCTTGTTTAAAAATCAAAGTCCCTCCTTTGTGAAGAAAATGTTAGGGCAGCATACAGCCAGCCAAGTACTAGAATTCAAAAAAGAAAAATAACATTGGGCTTTTTTCACCAAAGCACTGTTGATCTAAAATAGAAAGAAGATCAAGGATGTGTTAATTGTATTATAAAGTCAATTGTATCCAAATTAGAAGTTGTTTTATTGCAGACAATGATTTAAAAAGTAGTGTGTGGGAAGACTTTTTATCATTTAATATAAAGCAGCTCACTCTCTCTATTGTTAATGTGTCATATATTGTAGGTGATAAAGTAATTATATCTACTGTTCCTAAAGCAAAGATCTTAGAGATTAAAATAGCATCCTGAGAGAAAAGCTGAAAGACTTTTTACACAAATCAGGAGAAATCAGACTGTTCAGATGACAAAAGAAATGACCTCACACTTCAATGTTGCCCTGATCCCCAGAAGCTGACCCCAGATGGAAGCGTTTCCATCCTCATGGAAAGAATAACTGAATTATTAATTAACTAAATTAAGGTAGGTTGGATGCCAAAGCCGAGTGTCTGAAGGCAGATGTGCAAATAACAGCACAACACCAGCATTTGTGTCTTGCTATAGATGGACCCAAACTGTCCCAGTTTGCCCAGGAGAACGTGCACAGTTTCCCAGTGACAGTTGTGTTCTGCCTGAAATGTCTTCATCACCTGCCCTCCTCTCTGTGGGGTTATGGAGCCTTTGATGACTGTAGGTAGGTATGAAATGTAGCAATCTCCCCTAAACCTCAGGTGCAGGAGCAGAGGAGCTGCCATTTCTGCCCTGCTGTCCTCCCAGCAAAGAACTCTTGGCCATGACAATGCAGCTCTCTTGTCTTTTGCTTTCCAAAGGCTGCCTTGGTGGTTTGTTGATTGCAAATTCAGGATTATTTAACGTTTCCTGACCGCATGCTTTGTCCTGGCCTTCGTGCCGTGTCTGCACCAGCATTGCTCTATTGCTGCTTATGCAATTGCTTTCAAAACCTCCCGATTTTATCTTGCTATTTGATCTCTCAATGGCTGAGAGTTGATGAAAGATTCTGAGCAGTTTGGTGATGGAATAATTTCTCCTGATTCTCAGCTGGAGGCTGGTAGTGACACTTCAACAGCATAAACAGTTTCTGGTCTTTAGCACAGTCTGTTATTGGTGTAGAAAGATGGAGTTTGCTATAGGCAAAATGTTTTTTCTTTTTTTGTGCTGTTTTGCCTCTGGGTGTGGGTAATGCTGCTTTGGTCAGTGGGACCCTTTGTAACAAATTCTGCTGTGGTGAGTAAAATTGATTATCATGTTCAAATTCCCATCAGTGATTCCAGGGATATTCCTTAGACATGCTTTTCACAGCCAAGATAGAAGATCTGTGGGTTTGTTAGTGATAGTAAGAGCAAAACTCCCTGGAATTATTAAAGAAAGAGTAAAAAAATGCCAAAAAATGCCAAAAAAAGTATCTTAATTACTTATCTTCTGAGAACCCACATTATTTCCTATTTTATTTACTGGTGTCTTTTTCCATGTGACTGTTCATAGCAGGGATTTGTCCATATGGGAGAGTTCTTCTGATAAGGGCAAGTCTTATTGCAGGCTTGGAAGATACTTTGAAAAATAACAACAATGAAAGGAAAAAAAGATTCAAAGCATTAAGGGTGGAGAACTTTCACTCACCTTGACATTTCATTTTAGCTTTGTATTGTTACCACTCTTTGTATATAAAGGAGGATCATAAATCACAGATTTTGCCTATAGATCTAAGGTAATTTTAAAGTCACATGCTCATAGGGTGTTCCAGTTTTGTCTCTAGCATTGCTGCTATTTCATTTTTGTTGGTGGTTCCATCTTGGTGTGGAACACCTTGGTTTTATAGAAACCCTGCTGGCCATGAGGCTGGGCCAATTCCTGTGTATTCCTGGAGCTGAGAACTGCCCTTGGGATGTTTGGTTTCTGTCACAGTCACTGTGTGTCTCTTTGGAGCAAGACACTGAAGGGGCTAAAAAATACAGGTGAACTATGAATACTTCATCCTCCTGTAAAGTTGCACACACTGAATTCCCTCCTGGCTGATTTTTAAACATTTTTTGATTATTAAACATTTGACTATGCAAATACTTGTAAACCAGAGAAGATCTGTTCTGTGGACAGAATGAATTTTTCATTTCTGAGCTCATTAAAAGAGCCTTTAAACATTATTGTTCTCTGATGCTTTTCGCTAATACATTATATGGATGATGTGAATTTATGGAATTACCTAAAAACGAACCAGCAGCTTTAGGACCACCTCTCATCTCTTTCCCATATGTGATGCACAGTTGAATCATTAATGTTTCTGTGTTGATGCAGGATCCATACCTTATATAACACTGCTGTTCCCCAGTGGGAGCAGGGTAAGGACCTTCAGCCAGAGCAGTGCCCAGCCTGCAGAGTGCTGGAATGTTCCAGCTGTTCTCAGCTGCTGCTCCAGCCCAGCACACGCCACGGTTCAGCATAGCCAACGTTCCTCCACTCTCCCTCTGTTATTGTGCTCCTTTTAATCAGGCCTCTGTGATCCGTATCAAAGAAGTGACTCCCAATCACCAGAGTGATGATAAACCCTGGGAGCAGCCCATGCTGCAGAACCGGGAGACTTTTCCAACAGGCTGGAGCTGCTGCATTCCAAACAGACCTGGAGAAAATGTGTTCTCCCTTTTGTGCCCGTGTGCTGAAACATTGAAACGTTTCCCCTTAACTCAATGTCGTTCTGCTGCCTCAGGCAACTACTAGAATTTCCTTCTATTTAATGACGTCTTCCCATCACTCTTACCAGAAATTTTTATTAGAAGAGAGGATTTGTTTTCACCTCAGAGACAGCACTCACTCCTCATTCCTGCTTCAGAATGTTCTAGTGAAACCACTGTCCTTTTTGAAGAAATTTAGATTAGACCCAGCAAGGCGAACAGAGACCCCTAAGGCAGCAGTGGGCTTGCCTGTGAAGTTTAAAACCTCCAGCACTTTCCCACCACAACCTTTTGTGCAGGATAACCTGGACCTTGCACGCAAGGAGGCTGATGGGAAGAACAGCTGTTCCTCAGAGCCTAAAAATGCACACATGGGCTTTGCCATGTAGCTGTGAGAGCTGTGGGTCAGGGTGTGTGTGCCCCACAGCTGGGGACACTTTGCAGGCTGCTAGTTCCCTCCTGTCAGCTGTCAGCCTTTCTAGCAGTTTCTGAGCCACGATCAGAGTGGTCCTGCTGCCATTTCCCCAGTCTCCTACAGGGTGAAGGCAATTAGATTGGAATAATTAATTTTGTTGGTACCAAAACAGAACAGCTGGAGAGCATGGTCAGAACACCTGCCAAGGTTCCTGCCTCTCTCTGAGCTTCAGACACCTCAGTCCATTTGGGCTGTGCAGCCTCAGAGCCCCTTGGAGCTGTGGGCACCCACACCTGGATGTCCCTGGTCAGCGCAGTGTCCTGTGAGATGGCACATGGAGAGTGGGATCCCTGCCTGCACAGGCACTGGTGTGGCACGTTCTGTAGCTCATGTGGGGTGGGGAAAGAGGACATCCAGGGCATCTGCTCTCCTTGAGGCATAGCCCAGGGAGGAAGGTACAGCTGGGCTGAGCTCTGCAGAGGATTTACACACTCAGGGACAGCCCAGGTGGGCTCTGCTTCCCCACAGTGCAGTGCTATGATGTACTTGCTGTACTCATCCTGCAGCCCATGAGGATGGCCTGGGTAGCATTTGGCAGTTAACAGGGTTGACAAGGAGTGCTCGACAAAAGAGACATCAGCACAATATACAAACAGGCAATTTGGAAATTACATCTGTGCCTTCAAATGGACACATGGATTGCTTGGGAGCTCTGAAGCCAAGCACGCAGGAATGTGGGCACATTGCTTTTTGCCTAAGGTTGCTCTGAAGGTCTTGTTCCAACACGTACTGCAATTACCTTCTCAGAGCACTAATAGGAACACTAGATAAGTATCCGAATTGCAACACTTTGTGCTCATAAAATTAAAGCTTATTATGCTGATTAATGGCTAATGAGATGCATGCAAATAAAAAGTGCAGTTCTCCTCACTCCTCACTATTGCTGCTGCCCCACCTTGAGCCTAAACTTTGACATCTGACACTACAATGTTTGTACTTTTTACTCCTGCTTTGCAATGATTTGAGTTTTCCAGCTCTGTTCCTCCATATAAGCCTGTTTTCTCAGTAAGCAAATGCCAGTGATAACCCAGGTGCAGATTTTGTAGTACAAAATATAAAAAGGAAAGAATCCTTAAAAACGTTTTTTTCTTCTGGGGTTTGGTAAGAAACCATCTCGTTTTAGTCTGGTTTTTGTCTGTAATGAGTGCTAGTGCCATGATTAAGTAGGGGATTTGTGAGTTTATTGGTGGTTTTTATTTATTTTTCACATAACATAGTATGCAATAAACCATATTACGAAGCTGATGTACATCTTACATTGTAGA
The DNA here is from genome assembly GCA_037834095.1 of Argya squamiceps. Lineage (NCBI taxonomy): Eukaryota > Metazoa > Chordata > Aves > Passeriformes > Leiothrichidae > Argya > Argya squamiceps. The sequence goes on from JBBMKD010000101.1 coordinate 2,331,004, forward strand.
TGCAGACTCATTAAATGTATAAACAATATAAAAACATCTTGTTAAGAAAGCCACAGATTTTATATAAGGAAAAGGCAGCACAATCAATGCTGAATAGCAAAACTAGTAATGGTAGTAGTAGTATATTATTTATCCTTATGGCTCAGAAATTGTTACTTTTTATAACATATCAAAATAAGCATTTAAATCTGCAGCAGAACTGCACTGAGTATGGGAACATGCTGCACCCTCGTACATGGCTTCTCAGCCCCTGAACTGCCTCACTGCCCTTCCCATGCTCCAAATTCCAGTTTCTGCTTTGCTCCCTCAGGGATCAATTCAGGAGACTTTCTTGTGCAAGGTTAAATGCAGAGATGCCTGAGAGTTAGATAACTGGCAGTGAAATACTAAAAGTAAGTTATATTTTTGGAAAGAAGGACAGGAGCAAAAGGTGTCAGTGGTACCCCAGTGACAGAGAGCAGTGAACTCCAGCATGGACAGGCTGCTCCTCTGAGTAAACCATATCCAACCACCCCAACAGCCTCCTGGGTGTCACTGTGAGGCCAGAGGCCAGGTGATGGCTTGTAAATCACCCTGGGACACTCAGGAAGCAGGCACTGAGCAGGAACATTTTTGGGGTTAACTTGGCAGGCTCCTAGAGGAGGTATGAGAAGCAGGGCTCCTGGATTGGGAGTATTCCTTCATTTGGGATGCTAGTTCAGTAGCCTCAGCAGACAGGTCTGAGAAATAGCTGTCACCACCTGCCAGAGGTGGAAAACCAGCAGAGCAATTGGAGAAAGTGGGTTCAGGGGACAGGTAGCAAAACAGAGACAAGTGTGATGTGATGCTGCAAGGGGTTAAAAATGAAGAAGGTGATTTTGCAACAGGTGGGAACTGGGGGTATCCTGGCAAATGATCCCCACCATCGATCGCTGTGGTGTCAGATCAGGCACATCAGCACATGCTTGTGTGTACAGCAGTCCCTTCCTGCAGGCTGGTTCCTCCAGCCCCCAGAGAGACACTGGTCAGGAAAAAAAAAGAGATTTTTTTTTTTTGTTTTCCAAGACTAATTCATGGCTGAGAGCCCAGCATAAGGCAACACTGTGAATCACTGGCACAGATCTGCCTGGAACTCAGGGTTTAGGATTCCTGTTCCCACGGTCTCCCACTCAGTGTGTTTCCCAACATTCTCCCATGGGTGATGCCTTCCTCAGAGGGAAAAAACAAACCTTGTGGTTGTAAAACCGAGAGAGAAAGACTCATAAAGTGATCGTTGTGTTTGGGCTTAAGCAGGTGAGGGGAGAGGTGCACAGGAGAAATGTAAATGTCGATGTGTCTGTGAGCAGGTGTTGTGTGAGAAACCCTCTGGGTTATTTTCAAGTGAAATTCCCAACAGAGCTTATATTTTAAAGGGGTTTTATAGGGAATAGTCAGCTCCTTAGGCCCCCTGTCTTGTCCCTGATGGAAGTCAATAGCAGAAGGGCTTTGACTGAGTTTTCCCATTGCAGGCAGCAGTAGAGCATTGTTCCTGGCACTGCAGACTGCAAAGTTTTGCCCAGTGAGTCTTAAGTGGTGAATATGAAAACTTTCGGTCTTATGGGTAATCTGGTACATCATTGTGTATTCCACAGGTAGGGTTTGGTATTTGCAACTGATACAAACAAAAATCTCTGCTAAAGGAACTTGGACCAGATTTCTGGTTGCATCAGAGAGAAGCAAAGATTTATTGGCATTTATTCCACATGAACACCAATCACAGTAGAGATTAACTCAGGTAACAGTGATTTGGAACAGAAGCACAGATGGAAGAAGCAGACAGGACATCCAGAGAGCTCTGATGAGCCCCTGGAGTGAGCAGTGTTGGGTAAGTTGGACAAGTGTTCACTCCTGCTCGTGGCAGGGGATTTCAGCCATGCTCAGTAGAGTCTTGCTTGGTCCAAAGGCCTCACTGGGAGGTCGTGCAGTGGCAGATGCTGGTCTTACTGATCACTCTTCAACCTTTCTAAAACTCCCTGTTGAAAGATGGAGGAAAGCAAGAATTTCTTCAAACAAATCAGCATTTTTAATCTTACATTACTTCCTAAGTATCACCTGTGCAGTTCTCAGTGCACCAGGGCTGTTCCCAACCTTCTGGAAAGGTCCAGACAGTGTCAGACCTGAGTTTGTACAGTGTGTGTGCAGATTTAGCAATTAACTGCATGTATCTGCTTCTACTCTCAGCCATGGGAGTGCAAATCACTTGAAATTTAGAGTGGCTGCAGCAGTACAAACCAACTACAGGTGAACTTAGGATCTGCATTTGTGTGTGTACAGATATTTACAGTAGGTTTTTATAAGTTAAAGAGAGATGGCACATAATATGCTTTAATCTTGCCTACCAAGCATTAATATATGTTGGAGTGTTGCAGGGCAGAGGAGATGTTTGATCAGAGGAACAAATTTTTCCAGAGGAGCTTGCAAAGCCTATGTAGGATATTTTTTTAAAACTAGAGCTCATCCACACCAAATTTTACCAAATAATCTTCCTCATGACACAAAATCCTCCTGGATTCACTGCCTTGTTTTCAACATCAGGAGTGTCTGTGCAGTGTTCCTACTGTTTGCACTGATGGCTGCAGGCCCTTTGGGCGAGAGCCAGCTCTCATGTCACGACTGACTGTCAGTCCGCAACAGAAACTGTGTTTGGGACAGAGCCTGACTGAACCTGGTCATTATAAGGAGTAAATGGAAACCTCAGAGCAGGACTATTTTCCATCTTTTCATAAAAAAAAAATCGAAACTGGAATTGAATCTTTCTAAAAATTACATATTCCTGCTCATTTTCACCATTTTCAGGCTTTTGTCTGAGGTGCAGCCAGGACCTGGACCCTTACCCTGTCTTATCTTTTTTATGGCTTCAGACACTTCCTCCATGGTTGCTCCTCTCTCCAATGTTTTGTTTCCTTCCAGGCAGAGCTTCATGTTTTCAGCACTTCCTGGAACCAGAGCCAGGAAATCAGATATGGATCAGACCCTTTGGTCACTCTCCATCTTTTGCTGCTTCGGTATTTTGCAGCCAATGTCTCATATATGTTAAATGTCTCAAGTGTTCCAACTATTCCACCCTGCTTTAACCAACCCCTGCTTAATGCCAGTCACATTTCTAACTTCTGACTTTCCTAGTTCCCTGCCAACTTTGGATTTGGCACCATGTTCCCTTTTCCCCCTCCATTTCCTCTTTTCACCCATCCTCTGACACAGCTCTTCATGCCATCCTTTGTGCTGCTCATGTAGATTTGTCCCTGTCTAAGAACAAACATCAGAGCAGCCTTAAAACAAGACTGGGAAAAAAAATAGCAAAAAAATATTTCCAGGAAGGAAGTTGTTATATCCTTTCCTGCTAATCAGAGAGAATTGTGAATTGCAGGATGTATTTTTAAATTCCATTTTTACCTGGGCTTTCACAAGAGTCGCCAGGCTGGGACTGGGAAGATGAAGAGCGGGAGAGGCAGGATTTACCTCCTCCTCCTCCACCACTGCCACCTCCTCCACCTGAAGTTTTACCACAGGTTCCACTTCCTGTTTTTCCTTCACTTCCTCCTCCTCCTCCACTTTCAGAAGAGGAAGATCTTCCATAGGATCCTCCAGATTTTCCTCCACTGCTTCCTCCACCTGAGGACCAACAGCTTCCTCTTCCTCCATGACTTCCACTACTTCCTCCATGACCTCCTCCTCCTTCTGAGGATCCACCACCAGCTCCTCCCTGTGAAGTGCTGTAAGGAGGAAGGGGTGTGTTATTTCTTTCTTACCTTTTATTTTCCCAAACAACGGCACTTTCTGATGGTACTTAGGGGAAGAAATGGCAAATTACAATTCTAAACACTTGTGTCTAAGTACAGCTTTGCATGCTGCCAGCTAAGATTTAGATTCCATGTGAATTCCTGTGCTTGTAGTAAATATGTTAATAATTAATACCTTGCACCGATTCCTAATACAAACATTGCTGCCATCCTCTTTCCCTGATTGCATCAATAGAAAGTGAATTAATTGATGTCTCTACCTAATATCCTGTGCCCCCTCCTGCAGCAGTGACCGGTACTGCTGGATCTCCTGCTCCAGGCGGGTCTTGATGCCCAGGAGCATCTTGTACT
>JBBMKD010000101.1:2335750-2365861 GCA_037834095.1 Argya squamiceps
GCAGCTGCATGTTATAGCGACGTTCTGTGTCCTCCAGGTTGGACTGCAGGGAGTCTATCTGCAGAGGGAAAACAAAGGGCAGTGTTTGTGGGAATGTGGCAGAATTAGACACTTCTTATGCCCAACATGAGGAAAGTCCCACATGGTGCTGGATGCGCCAAGGATCCTCACTGGCTGTCACAGCTGACATCCTGGCATTCCAGCAGCTCCTGAGTTCTTTGCATATCAGGGGATGTGAGGAGCAGTTGTTACCCACCTGACTGATCTGTGACTGCAGCTCGATTTCCAGGCTCTGAAATTCACGTCTCAGCACAGAGATCTGTTGGTTGCTTGACTCTATTTCCTGGCTACTTGAGTGGACTTGGTGACTCACTTCCTCCATCTGAAAAATTAATGTAGAGAATTGGAGTTTCTGAGTGTTGCTTACAGTGCCAACATGGCAGTTTATCATGGGGCCATATTGAACACAGAAAATTTGCAGAAGGGCCACTGGTGGGATGGGGCTGTTAAACTTGTGTGACTCTGCCACAGCAATTCAAGCCCACTTGTGATTTACTTCATTTTGACCAAAGGGACTCTACTGTTATTTTGTAAAAGCAATGGATGTTGTGTCATTCTTCTACAGGAAGTTCTTACCAAGAGTTGTCACCATTTACCTTGCTTTCGTACCACTTTTCAACCTCTGCACGGTTTTTCTGAATGATAGCTTCGTATTCTTGCCTCATCTCATTCAGTTTTTTCAGGAGATCCTCTCCTGGAGCTGTGTTTATCTCCACATTCACATCCCCATTGGACTGGGATTGCAGCTGTTTAATTTCCTGCAGAGAAAACCCAGGCCCAAGGACAATGAACACAAATGGAGCTTTTCAGCAACATATATATATATATATATGTGTGTGTGTGTGTGTATATGTATGTATGTATACGTATATATATATTTTTGGGGGGGGGGGGTGTTGCAGTTATTTAGCCTTGACCTTCCAGTCATTGCTTGTTGAGGGGGCTGAGCTCAGGGGCACCCTGGAGCAGCCTGGCCCTGCCCCTTGATCAGTGTTTGGAGCACAGGATGTCAACTTCCCACATCTCCAGTGTGCATTTCAAGGAGCTGCCTCTTACCTCCTCGTGGTTCTTCTTGAGGTCGATGATCTCCTCCTTCAGAGACTCAAACTGCATCTCCAGGTCGGACCTGCTCAGGGTCAGGTTGTCCAGGAGGGGCCTCAGGCTGTTGAGGTCGCCCTCCACGTTCTGCCGGAGCCCAGTCTCCATCTCATACCTGTGCCAGGGACAGGGCAGAGAGGTCAGCCCTGCTCCTGGCACCTCAGCCCTCCTCTTAACTGACATTGTTTACAAAAAATTCACCTATTCCAGTATCAGTGTCTGCTTTTGTGTCTGTACTTTGGAGCATCCAGCATCTCTCAGCCATCAGAATTAGGAAATCATCAGCTAGTACTTAACATTTAATTAATAATATCACTTAATAACGTAAAGGTATTATTCTTTATAGTAAATAAATGTAAAGTTTAATATTAATATCAAACTTTAATGTTAAAATGTGTTCTGTGGTCTCTTTCATTGTCCCTTCTTACTGCAACTTTTTCCAGTTTCCATCTATCTGGTTAACCTTTCAGTGACAGAAAATCCCAATTTTTATTTTCTTAAAAATAAAGCTTTTTGTAATCTCTGGCTCTGCAGCCATAGGCAGCATTCCTGTCAAAGATCACTCTAGGAATACTGAAAATTTTGTAGTTTCACAAATTATTTCAGGTGCGCTGCCATGGAAGCAGGAGGAAGCCAAGTCCCTGTGGATTGGTATTTGTTTATGGAATGAATCTGTGAAACTAAGTTCAGGAAAGCAGGAGGAAGGAAGTCTGTGCCTGTAAAGTAGCAATATATATTTACTTTATTCTAAAGTCCTCCGCAGTCATCCTTGTATTATCCAGGTCCAAAAGTACTTTGTGGGTGTCCACAGCTGCAGCCACAATCTAGAAGAGAAACAGTATGTTGAGAAAACATTCCCTGTGAATCTCTCAGTCTGTCAGTGCTCAAATTTCTCTGACAAAGAACATCCTACCTGTTTTTGAAGTTCTTCAATTTTTTCATAATAGTGGCTGTAGTCCTTTGGGCCAATAGGACCTTGCTTCTGGTACCACTCCCTGATTAACTGTTCAAGCTGAGCATTTTCCTTTTCCAAATTCCTGACTGTTTCCATGTAGGAAGCCAGGCGTTCATTAAGGCTCTGCATGGTCAGCTTCTCATCGCTGGACAGAATTCCCACATTCCCTCCATGAAAGCCACCACTGCCAAAGCTGCCACCGCAGAAACCAGCACCACCTCCACCAAAGCCTCCTCCGTAACCGCCCCCAAACCCGCTCCCGCCTGACCTGAAGCCCGTTCCCACGCTGCTGTGGCCCATTCCCCCTCCATAACACCCACCACCCAGTCTTCCTCCACAGCTGCTGCTGCTCATTCCTCCTCCATAGCTGCTGCACCTGGCATAGCCACCACCTCCCCCACCACAGCTGCTCCGGGAGCTTCCTCCACCACAGCTGCTGCCAGAAGACCTGGCACCACCACTTGTCCTGGAAGTGACTGTCATCGAGGAGGCCGAGGAGCGTGAGCTGCCCCCTCCACCCCCTCCACTGCTGCTCCCCCGAAGGCAGCTCTTCAGGGGCTGCTTGGAGCCACAGCTCATGGTGGCAGCGGCAAAGAACTCAGGTGGAAAGTCAAAGCTGGTCTTACAGTTGTTCTGGAATCATAGCTCCAAGTCCCAGCCAACCTCCTCTGCATTTATAGCTGAGACAGTGGGTGTCACCGTGGAAGGGAGTACCCGCTTTCCATGTGTGGTTGCAAGCCCTAATTTGCCATAGGGAGATGCTTGGCGGTGGCAGGAAGCTTAACCTTTCCTCTCAGTGTTTGTGACCATTTGTTTATTAACACAAAACATGTAATTTCTGTTGGGTGGCTCTGAATTAGGGAGAGATCTGGTGCACTGGCTTACAGTCATCTGAAACAAACTCATCCCACTCACCTGGTCCTGGTCACAGCCCTCTCAGCACAACAACATGCTGCCATGGTACAGGACAGCAATGGATGTTCCTATCTCTCTTTTAATGCTCAGATATTTGTCAAGGAATTCTGACTGATTTTTTTATAGCTAACTGATATTTTCATAGATTTATCATTATTCTATGCTATATGCTCCTTATTTGTAATCCTTTATTGCTTTATGCCTTTAGAAAGCCTACAGCAGGATGCCTGTTGTAGGTACACAGAACTCTGTCTTCTTTATAATACCTCATAAAAACTCAGTGAACAATGGCAAATATCACAGCAATTACCAGCAATTATTTCAATCATACCTCTATAATTGTGTTATATTGTATTATAAATAACAAATTAATTATGAAAATTGGTATCACAACAACTGCAGAACTGCTCCATGTCAGGCTACGGGAAGGAAGTGTAGCAGGTTGTTGCAGGGAAAAACCCTACACGTGCTTGGACTAAATGCAGGTACAGGATGGCTGAGAGATCTGGGAGAGCTTTGAGGCTTGGGGCTGGTCTCTCCTCACATGGCTGGGACTGTCATTGGTCATGTTCCTGAAGGGGTTTCAGAATTTTATCAGGATGTTTTTCCTATGTAGCACAAATACAGTACTTGGAGGAGAAAGGAAAATTCCTGGTTTGGGGATGAAGTCAATAAACTACATCAAAACAGCATTTTTCCTTCAGATTTGTTTTCCATTCACAGCCACAGCATGACCATAAGTAGGAAATATTTGCTATCTTCCACTCTCTTCTTTTAAGACTGTATCTTTGCCCATTGCAGTGGATAGTTCAGCTGCACATCTGCTCTGTGAGCCCTCACAGCACCCTGAGCCTCAGAATGTGACATTTCTCCCCTGGGTACCTCTCACCCCTTCCCTCCTGCCCAGGTACATGATCCTTAGCAAATCCCAGACTGTTATCTGCCACACCATGTGGGTGGAACCCGTGTGATACCTAATTTCCTGTATTGATTTGGGATATTACTGTTTTCTCACTCAGCCTTTGTGGTGCTGGTTGTTGCTAATTAAGTTTTGTTTGTTACAGCAACTGTTTGTGGAAACAGCTTTTGGTAGAGGCCCCTCCCAGCACACCCTGGCCCACGCAGAGGAGATGCCTCACGTTCCACCTGCTGCTCCACTTCATCTCTCAAACATCTGAGGGAGCAGGGCCTCCCCTGCATGGAAGGGATTTAAATGGTTCTCCACAACACTCAGTAGAGTCTGGGGGATAATTTTCTCTAGTGAGTAATCCCCTTCTCCCAAAGTGAATGAAATTCTCCTCTATACTTTCAGCTACTTTGGCTCAAGAAGCAGCTGGGTTATGACCCATTTAACTGTTGCTTTGTCACCCCTGATACAGAGACAAGGGAAAAAATCAATGTTGTTCTGTATAATTCTGCAGAAAGATTTTGTTGGGGGTTTTTTGGGGGGTTTGTTTTGCTTTTTTTTCTGGAAAGATGTTTATTACATCTTCTGTATCAGTCATTCCTTTTAAGAAGACCAACCTTCCTGCCTTCCCTTAACAAAAGAACATTTTTGGATGGTTTGAATATCAGTGAGGATGCTTGTGTGCAATTTCATAGCTTCATTTTTGATACATGCAAGGAAGATTTAATGCCATTTCCCCCCTAGAACTTGTGCAGGCAATGTACTTCAAGAGTGAAACTTAGCTCCTTAAAACTGAAGAAGCCAGACAGATTCATCATGTCTGGCAATCCTGGCCAGGATCAGAGATAGGAGTTATGGAACAAATGGTTCCTGAAAGGAATGTTTTATTTCAGAGCTGCTGTAAGGTGGAAGCTGGTTTATGGGTAGTAATTTTCTCTGCAGTTCTGTCTCATTGTGTTGTCCAGGCCCTTGCAACACACTGAGCTTCCTGGGTGATCTTAGATAATGTTTCCAGCAAAATCCAGAGATGCTGCTGAACTGCAGCTGGAGGCCTGGGAAACCTTCACATAAAAGTGATTGCAATAAACTTCAGGGCCTGGAAGGATCCCCAGCAGTACCTGAGAAACGGGACAGTGAAATGTTACGGAATGTGGGGCTGGTGCTGCTCACTGCAGCAGAGCCAAAAACTGGGCAGAGCCAAACTGGGATGGGGAGTTTGGGAGATGTGGAGGAGAAGGAGAAGGAGAAGGAGAAGGAGAAGGAGAAGGAGAAGGAGAAGGAGAAGGAGAAGGAGAAGGAGAAGGAGGAGAAAGAGGAGAAGGAGAAGGAGGAGGAGGCAGGTGGCTCCACAATTGTTTGCAGTGAGGCCTCTCCCTTTTCCTGTGATGAAACTGTTCTGAGCTCCTGCCCAAAGAGGAGGAGGGACTATTTAAGCCTGAACGGCTCACCCAGCACTGGCAGGAATTCTCCCGGGGTGGGCAGGAATTCACTCAGCATTTCAATGGCAGCGTTCCCGTGTGCTCTGCACAGCCCAGGTGTGTGTTGGCTGAAGCAGAGGCTGTGGGAGAATTGAAGCCCTTTTCCTTTGGGAAGGGGCTGGGGCATAGCTCAGGCTGGGGGTGTGGGTGAGCACACACCAGCTCCTTTCAGCCCCCAGGACCACCTTTCCCAGCTCCACATCCACACCCTCCCCACACTGTTGTGTTTGGGAGAAACCTCCAAGGCTGCTGAGCACATTTGTGGGGTCACAACTGGACTCTTGTCCCCCTTTTTGGTGCTTCACTGGGATCCTTTTCCATCCTTCCTCCTTCTGGTCAGGTCTTGTTGGAGAACTCAATCCTTGTATGTTGCTACACAGAGAAAAACTATGAAATATTTACCTAGGGAATATGACTCATTCTCATAATTATATGTTATAAAATAACTCCCATTATACGATCATCAGGCACTTTTATTAACACCAGATAATCCCATAGGATTTCTCCATAGTAGAAAAGAAAGCCAGGCAGTGCAGTGTGACTGTGTTGGAGAGTGAACATCATTGTTGTTTGAACTCTGCTCTTCATTCCAGTGAGCTTCAGCTGCCTGACACTTAGCATGAAGCTGTTCTCTTCTCCATTAAAATTTAAACAATGAGGATCTTTTTCTTATCCAATAAAAAGCTAGATGTTTGAAAATGGAAAAATCTGATTTAGATCGGTTGTAATGTATTAGAGCTCAATCATGTTTATTGTTTTAATAGTGGATTAACTGAGAGTTCTAGGCAAAAAGTAATTCCTATGCAGCAATTCAAAATTGTTCACTCTGTAGTGAGGGCACAATGGGTTGGGAATCTTCTGTCTCCCCCACTAACACAGCTGTAGGTACCTGGTGGCAGTTCCATCCAGAAATATTTGAGGTTGGAAATGCTGTCAGTTCCAACAATTTCCAGTGAAAAGTGTGATTTTCCATAAATGCATTTATGTAATTAGAAATAATTCTGTCAAAATATGATGCCTCATTCTTCTCCAGGCATGGGGCTCCTAACCAGTGTGCTTGGGTTCATTCCCACAACCCAAAACACACAGTGTTGTTTTAGATCTCAGCGATATTCTGTGAAAAATGATCTGTGAGTGTTGGCCTTGGCAGAGCTGGGTGAAGGGTTGGCCTCAAGGGTCTTAGAGGGATTTTCCAACCTAAATGATTCTGTGATTCCCTTATGCCAAAAACTATTTAGGCTTTTTTTAAGTGAAGGGTTTTAAAATATCTGTTTTGAAGTGAGAAAGTCCCCACCTCTCCTGAACTATTCTGCAAGACAGGGTGTAATCTTGGCGTCCACCCACAGCCCAAGGTGTGTGGTCACAGGGAATATCCCTGGAATCTGTCCCTGTTGTGTCCACTGGTCCTAATGCAGCACGTTCAGCCACTGGTCAGTTAAAGCTGGACTTGGTGTGGACAGGTGACCTGCTGCCATCCAGGGAGGGTCAGTCAGGAGTGTCCAGTCCAGCAAACATCCCTCCTTTAGGAAAAGCATAATTCCTGCCTACATTCTACCTGATCTGTTACTCATTTGCTATTGCAGAGCCCAGAAGTGATGAAATATTAAAGAGCACCTTCAAAAGCTCCACCACCCATCAGAGCGATGGTGGTTGTGATAGGAGCAGTAATTAGGTGACTCAGAGCCATAAAAGATTTTCAGAGCACAAACCCTTTGGTTTGGAGCTGCTTCATTGTGAATCTAAACAGCCCCTGGCCCATCTGTCTCTCTGGGGTCTCAGCTGCTGCTCCATTGGCAAGACTCTCATTAGCAAAGGGTCATTATAGCACGTTTACAACTGTGCTTTTTTCACTGTGCTTTTTTCACTGTGCTTTTTTCACTGTGCTCCCACCTAACAACGCAATGCAAAATACTCCAGTGCCGTTTGGAAAACAAACAGGTATTAGCAAACTGGTGGGTGAGTTTCAGTCTGGGGCCCGTCCCACGCATCCTCACACGGGAGAACACCGGGGATCTGCCGGGGGCAGGGGGACACCTGCAGCATCCCTGAAGTCCCACGCGGAACCGGGTCACATCAACCTCAGTACGAGCGTGACCATGAAATACCGGCGGAGCTGGAGCAGGGTGCCAGGGCTGGTAGCGCGTTTCGTGGCGCTGGGATGTCCCGCAGACGCCGCTCCGCCCGGCTGCCTCCGCTGGGAGGGGACGAGCCGAGCCCCCAGCGCTGCCTTCGCCGCTCGCCTCTGCCGCGGGCGCCCCTCGGCAGCTCGGTGGGAGCCGAGTGCCCTCTAGAGAGCACCTGCAGCCCAGGGCCGGGGATCATTCACCCCGCATCTCCAAATAATCTCCAAATACCCCGTGTGCTGAAACATAGAATGTGTCGGGATCCCTCGGCGTGGTGGGCACAGGGCTCGGTGGCACAGAGGGAGCGCTGCCCGCCCCACTGCAGGGCTGAAATTGCTGCAGATTGTAGATCAATGCATTTTATATCATTTTAATCACATATTATTGTACTTCTGTTGGATAGGCTAACAGCAACTACTTCCACTTAGCCACAATCAGGATTAGCTCTCCATTAATTTAGCGTCTCTGGGCCTCTTAGGAAAATGGAAGCTCGGCTTTTTTAAAGCTCTGCTTTAAGCAGAATCTCAGACCTGGTCTCAGGTAACGCAGTGTTTGCACACCTGGGGCAGAGCAGGGACCGGACAGGCCGGGGCCAGGACAGGGCTCGGGACCAGGACACTGACCGGTCAGTGTTTCCTTTGGATCTGCCCACTGGGAACAGCTGACACCTGATGGGGAGAGCTGGGAAGTGCCAGGATTTCCCAGGCACTTCCTCCATTTCCTTGTTCTTCAGCACAAGAACTGCACGTCAGTCAAGATTACTAATTATTCCAGCTGCTCTTAAATTTTTATGTGGCTTTAAATATAGAAATACGTGCTAATGGCAAACCTCTGCTTCAGACTCAGTCCAAACTGGATAGTTTTTGGATCGCCCAGTTTTGCCCTGTATTCTCAGGCATGTTCAATGTCTCTGTCCTCTGGGGAAAACAAAATAAAATAAAACAGAACCAACCCAGTACAGGTATTTTAAATTTCTCTTTCCTCTGGGAAAAACAACCAAACCCAACCCAGTGTAAGTATTTTCACAGGTGCTTCAGGTTGCTATTTCATTCTGTGGTACAAGAGGGGCAGTGCCGATGGAGCAGAAGGTGAAAAGTCAGAAGCCAAATTCCCAGGATTTTAGTTTCGGTGAGCACCTGCCTCTCGCGGAGGATCTGATCCACGCTGCTCGGCTGGGAGGAGCGAGCAGCAGCGAGAGCAGGGATTTGTTCAAGGATTTGGGCAGCTGCAGGGAGAAATTCGAGTCTGGGAAGAGCAGGAGGAGACCCTGGTCCGGCCCCACGAAGGTGCAGCGCTGCCGCAGGATCGCCCGGTTCCTCCCCGCCGTCGGGATGAGCATCTTTGCTCCCGGTGCGGCTTCTCGGGAGCGCCCGTCCCCGCCGCCTCCCGCCGCCAGGGATCACTCTTGTCCCTTCTCCGCTTCCTCGCAGCCAAAATTCCGCCCTCCCTTTGCTCCTTCCCGGTTTATTGCAGCGCAGGAACCGGCCGCACGCTCCCGTCAGGAGCGGGACTTGGGGAAATGAATTGGCCTTTATGTTTCAAATGTTTTTTAATTTCTCAGCAAAGGAGTCCAAAATATTTGACGCGTGTTTAGGTATGAGAAATCTTTGTACCGTGTCACATAAAGTACAAAACCGGCTCCTAGGCCGTCAGCTCTTTCCGTCCTGTGGGTGTCCAACCCCTCCTTGGCTGTCTGATGAGCAGAGGAGGTTGCTGAGAACCTCTGCCGTGTCAGCACCTGCTGCTCTGCTGACAGGCACCCAGGAGAGGGTGCACTGCCCGCACAGGGTGCCCCTCCCCGGGCAGTGGTTTGGCACAGAGCAGGCGGGTCTGCTCTGCCCTGGGACAGCACCCCCCTCGGACATGCTCACCCTGCAGAGACAGGCAGGGCCAGGAGACACCTGCTGAGACGTGTGTGACAGACATCATGTTCCCCAGCACCAGCACATCTCCCAGTTTAACACCTGGCACATCTGGAGATAAGCACCAGAGATGGCTGCTCAGGTGGTACCTGTGTGTGGATACACACCTGCCTGAGCCTTGGAAATTTCTGTCACTGTCCTTTCACTGATGACCTCCAGCTCTGCTGGCCTGTCTGACTCCTCCCGTGCCACACAGGAATGGGCAGCATCTGCCTCAGGCTGTGACAACAGGGAGGAGCTGGACAAGACCTGCCAGGTCAGTGAGGACACTCTCTCCTGCTGGCAAAGCAGCTTTGTTCCCCATGCAGGATGATCCTGACCAGGTGCCCCTTGTTCATGGATCAGCACCTGGGGTTTGAAAGGAACTCAGTTTCAGACACATGTTCTTGATTGCAGGCAGAAGCAAAGTTTTATTAGAGACATTTTTCACCAGCAGGTACATAAGTGACCTGACTAACTCAGGTAACTTCTAGAGGTTACAGCATTGCAGAACAGAAGAGCAGAACAGAGGAGGTGGCTCCTGACACCCCCTTTATCTACGTGGCCAAGCGTCGCTGAGTTACTTCTACTTTCTCTGCACAGAGGGCGCAGTGAACACGGACTATTCTTGGGTTGTCTGTGGGTTTCTCTGTCACCTTCCAGTCCGTTTCTCCTTAATCACAAATCCTTCTGCAGGTCACTGGAGAGAAAACACAGCAGTGTTATTTGATTGGAACACAAGTAAAATCCTTCCCATAACAGAAATCAGATCTTGGTGGTGCCCTTGTTTCTGGAATGCACTGCTAAGCTGGTGCAGCTGGCAGCAACCCAGGAAGCTCCACAAAATTCCCTAAATAATTTGCTTTAATGGGAATTTTCACTTGTAAAGTTATAGCATTACTCTTCTTTTCACTTGTTCTAGACTCTTTTGCTAAGCTTTGGCTTCTTCACTTCTTCTTCCAGATCTTCCCATCATGCTTTATTTCCCTGGCCTTCTCTGCATTCAAAACTGCTCCTTTTTGTCTCCCATTTGCTTTTTGCACCCCATGTTCAGTCCAAGCTCTCTTTCAACCCATTTCTCAGTGACACCACCCCTGTAACAGATCCCTCCTTTAGCACAGTGACTCTGAGAGGATGCCTATGACACGTCCTAGGAATGTGCTGTCTCCTGGCCTCAGTGCACAAGGAAATGAACAAAGCCAGTTTTCCCTTTGTGAAAACACAACCCTTACCTTGTATGTCTCCAGTCTTGCAGGGTGGGACCTGGGGCTGGCAGTGGGCAGCTGAAGTTGTTGTGTAGGTGTGGCTTGTCCTAATGACCCCTCCACCAGTTCCCATTCCGCTTCCGTGACTAGTGGGATAAATTTGGTGAGAGGAATAGAGAATTTTAGAACTTTACATGTCACTGCTGACTGACTACATGACACAAAGTCTCAAACTATAGCCTTTATAGGTGTTACAGTATTTTAGATTACATTTTCTTTCACTTTCAGACTTGCTTTGCATTTGTGCTCCCCCTTGGCATGGACGGTTCTCACTCATCTCACTATAAAAAAGGGACTGTCACCAATGGTGACATAATGCCAGGAGTGACAGTGTTGTCACCAGCAGTTAACAGATTTGGTGTTCTACTTTCCAGATTCTGAGAACTGACATTTAGTTCTGATTGGAATGTTCATCACAAGGAAGTTGTTCATGAGGCAACTTTTTAATCTCAGAGAAAGACTTAAGAAGGACTGAAGATCAGGTTGGATACCCAATCTGTAATACAGATTCTTGACATTTTCATTTATTCTGGAGTGGATCTAAAGAGGCACTTACATGAGGTCCTGCTGTCCTCCTTCCAACAAGCACCGGTAGGTCTGGATCTCCTGCTCCAGGCGGCACTTGACGTCCAGTAAGGTCTTGTACTCTTGGTTCTGGCACTCTATTTCTGCTCTTATTTCAGCCAACTGCTGCTCCACACACGTGATCTGGTTCTGTAACTCACCGAGGAGGGTGTTGTACTGGCACTCAGTTTCAGCCAGAGATGATTCCAAGTTATTTCTCTGATAAGATAAGCAAAAAAAACAACAATCATTTAAGCATCAACCTCCAACCCAAAAATGGATGAGCCACTCACCACCATTGTGCTGGCTGGTGGATCTGGCTGTTCATGCTAAGAAACCCAGCAGTGACCAGTTGGAGCTGTCAGTTCATCACCCACCTGGCTGAGCTGAGCTTGGAGATCGATTTCCAGGGTTTGCAATTGGCGTCTCAGTTCAGTCACCTGGTTGTTGCACGTCTCCACCTCCTGACCACTTGTAATAACCTCCCGATTCACCTCCTCAATCTGAAATCACCAATGCAGGTTAAAGAGCTTCAGGAGATATCTGGATATGCTGCACTTGCTTTTACAGAAGCAGAACATGGTGAGTGTTTAGCAAAAGGAAAGAGGGAGCAGGGCAGGTTCTCTGTGTACAGGATGTTCCCTACCAGCTCCCCTGCTTGTTCATTTTACAAATCCCATTAACCTCGTGGCTATTAAGTCTCTTTAATCCAAATGTGGAATATCTCTGTTCCAACAACACACCACAAGTCCTTGTGGTAAATGCTGCTGTTCCAGATGGGGCATAACAAACTGGTCAGACAGGCCTGTGGCTCCTGTAACACAGGGCATAATGAGTGCTGCTCTCGGGCTTCACGGGGAAGGGAGAACTGCTTATTGTCTCCATGTCTGGTCTCTGAAAGGCTCCTGGGCTCGGGGCTGTGTGTGTCAGTCTGGTTTGCAGCACGAGTGTGTCACTTACCTTGCACTCGTACCAATCCTCGACTTCCTTGCGGTTGCGCGCTATCAGTGTTTCATACTGGCATCTCAAATCCTCCAAGATTTGCCTGAGATCTGGTCCCGGGCAGGCATTGACCTCCACACTCACGTCTCCAGTTGATTGTTTCCTCAGGCAACTCATCTCCTGGAAATAAATCCCAGATCAGATCATACTTGCTTTTGGGAGGCAGCACAGAAGAGCAAAGCTCAGTGGCCAGGAACTGCCCTCCCTGTGAGACTTTCCTCCCTGCTGTGGCTGTGAAAGGCACTAGAGGATGGTGCAAGTGTTTTCCCAATTAATTTGTTGGCTAATTTCTTTCTTCATCCACTGGAGTCAGCAGCAGCTTTCACCCCCTCTGGCACCCCCAGTGTGAGCACAGCCCCAGGAGCAGCACTGCCACTGCCAAAGCTCCCTTCCCTTCTGAGGCAGAGTGGTCGGAGCCCTGGAAAGTTTGGTGGGAAAGCTGTGGCCTGAAAGTGGACAATCTTTTAAATTCCGAGCACAGTGGCGAAGTTTTCTGCCAGGGCCATGATATTTATAGGGTCCAGGCAGGACCTACCTCCTCATGGTTCTTCTTCAGGCAGCAGAGCTCCTCCCGCAGCGACTCCAGCTGTGCCTCCAGGTCAGACCTGCACAGCGTCAGCTGGTCCAGCACCTGGCGCAGCCCGTTGATGTCGGCCTCCACGCTCTGGCGCAGGGCCAGCTCCGTCTCGTACCTGGGTTGTGTCAGCAAGCACAGATTCAGGATGGGGACATCCCACATGGGTTCTGTTTGTGCCAGGATCTCCTTCCCCCAGCTCCATGCTTTCACCTGCATTTTGCTGTCTGAGGTGAATACACACTGCCTTGGATTTCTGCACCACTTCATGTCTGTTATGTGAAAGCTTTTCTTCCTTGTGTTTTTCTCCCTGCTCCTGCCTACTGTATATTTGGTATCACTTATTCAGCTGTATTTCTGCTTTGTTGATCCCATCTGCACTGGTCTGGGGTGAAAATGAGCCACTCCCTGAGGTGCCCGTCCCCAGCTTCACCACAAATGCCGTTGCTAAATGTTTTACCCAAGAATACTAATTAAGGGAGGGCTGGTGACCAGGAGCAAAAAGCCTTTCATCATCCTGCCCTACTGCGGTGGTGTGGGGAGACGTGTCTGGAGCCTCTGTAATTAGTGCTCTGAGCCTCCCAGGAAGGTGGAAAGGAGCAGGGGGGAGGCAGCAGGTTCATAGAGGGGCACTCACTTCACACGGAAGTCATCAGCAGCCATCCTGCTGTTATCAATGTCCAGGATGATCTTGTTGTTATCAATGGTTGCGCAGACAATCTGGAAAACAGCAAACCATGAGAGATGTCTCCTTTCTCCTGTTCTACTCTGTAGGTCTTTCTGCCTTGCAATTAGGTAGTAACACTTCCCATCTCCCTTTTTCTGCTACCTTCTCACATAAGTAACATTGTCCCTTCAGCAGAGAAGTTGAAGGAAATGGCTTTGCCTCCTTTACTCACAGAAGAAAGGAGATTAACCACAAAGAGCTGGGAATTAAAGAGTTATGGGATGGGACTTCTCAGTTTCAGGATCTCAAGGCAAGTTCCAAAGATGCTTCAAAAAATAAACCTAAAGAACCTTCCTTAAGATACTAAATCTCAACTGACATTCAAGCTGGCATGTTCTGGGCTTCAGAGTTAAGGACCTTCAGGGAACATGGTGAAAAGGTGTCTAAGCCTTAGGATCAGCTATAACTTTCATTGTGGACTTATTATTTCAGGCAGTTTGTGTCACTGTGACAATCAGTTTCAATTCTCAGCTTTTCTCACCTAGAGATTTATAACATTTCATTTGATAAAGCACCCAAAGTATATGTCTTTGATTGTCCCGTGTTTGCTTTGCTTTTTGCCTGTGAGGCTGACACCACTACATTTCCTCAGAGTACATGGGTAATATTACAATTACAATTGTATAGTCAAATACAATGTACAAATACAAAGCATCTTTTTCCTCTTTCAGAGCCTTCTCCCACCCATACCACCTTTCAGCATCCATGGCATGGGGGAATTTGCCAAAATTTCTGTTTGCAAAGACATTCACAAGCACCAAACTTCCCTCCAACAACTGCAGTAGGTTCTAAACACAAATTCAGGAATAAGCTTTCAAAAGGGGAGGAACAAGGTAGAAATTCAGCAGTAAGCTTTCTAAAGGCTAGGAACAGCCCAACGGGGGATTACCTGGTTCTGAAGATCTTCAATCTCTTTGTAGTAGCAGCTGTAGTCGCGGGGCTCGCAGGAGAGGCCCTGTGTTGCATACCACTCTCTGATCCTGCACTCCAGCTCAGCATTCTCCTTCTCTAAGCACTTCACCTTGTCCAGGTAGGAAGCCAGGCGGTCATTGAGGTTTTGCATGGTGACCTTCTCGTCGCAGGATGAAAGCAAGCAGTCGCTACCAAGCCCCCCAACAACCACACCGCCTCCGATGCCAAACCCAAGGCCATTGCCATAGCAGTTGCCACCTCCATAGCTCCCACCAGCCAAGCTACCAACGCTCAGCCCCCCTCCATAATTCACTCCACCGCAGTAACTCCTTCCAGAAAAACCTCTGCCACTGCCTATGCCAAAGGAAGAAATCCGTGCTCCACCACCACCACCAATGATGCAGCTGCCACCGCTGCTCCTGCCTTTGCTAGACACAGTAATAGTCTCCTTAATGTTGCAACTCATGGCGACAGCGGTTGGAAACGCAAGCAGAAGCCCAAAGCAAGATGCACAGCTTGATACGAAATCAGACTGCGAGCTGGCCGTGGCCACCCATCCCTATTTATACCTTCCACAGTGGGTGTCACCACTGCTTCTTCTTCCCATAAGGCTGGCTACTCCAGCCATTGGTGCCAAGAATAATTTCTCAAAGGGAAGTTTCCTTTCAAGAAGCCTGGTAGACAAGGAAGATACTTTACATGTCTCTTGCTAATTTCAAAAATACATTAGCAATAATGTTTTATGAATCATCAGCTTTTTGTTTATGATGCAAACTTACAGCATTAAGCCAGGAAAAACACTGTCCTAAATTACATACCAGGAAGAAATCATTAAAGGTTATTGCATCAAAGAGCTCTTTATCTCTCATTAATTTATTTTCATTTTATTTTGAGTTGAATAAGCAGTTTTCATGCAAGGTGCTGAGGTTGGAATATGTAAGATGAAAAAGAAAGAAGAAATACTAAGTTTGCTTTTCGAATGATGTATGAAGAATGATGTAAGAACTCTGGAAAGATCAGAGACACAGAGATTAACCTTTCAATCTCTCCACTGGCAAAATGACAAATCTGAAACACTCTGCTGCGAGACAAGTGAGACCAAGGAGGGATCTTTTAATGGACATGGATGAAAGGTTCTTCATACATGATTGTGGCTCTCCAGTAATTCACAAAGGATTTGTTTCATTATGTGGAGAGTGTAAAGGAAGGTAAAAGTGCTTTAAATATTTCCTGTTGTTTAGTGAAAGATAATTTCTGCACTTCTTCTCATTATGGATTGTAATTGTTGCTGGGAAAGGATGGTTTTGAAACAGTGGATGGGAGTGGAAACATCTTATGGCCAATTTCTCTGTCAATACATGCTGCATTTTAATCAGAGCTTTGGGATTGCTGTCCTGGGACATATAAAGACAGAATTGCTGATAGAGCTGCAGATCAGTCACTGCCCTGTGCAGTTCTACCTGGGCTGGAGAAGCGGGATTTGGTACAAACTAGAGGCTCTCTATCAGCAATGTTTCCAAATCTTAACTAAGCAAGGAAAATGAAAAGTAAATCCTTTCACACTGTAATCAAAATTCATGTTGAGCTTCTTTTCATGAGATGTTTTGCTGAGGCTTCAGAGCACTGGCTTTCTCCCTAGGGAGCCCCTTTTCAGTGGCCATGGAGCAAGGGACAGGCATTCCCTGGCTTTCTGAACCCGATTGTTCCTTGTAAGAAATTCTCCAAATCTCCTTCACCAGGGAAAAGTGAGTTCAAACTCTTGCTGAAATCCTCACTCAGTGTCAGGATTATGGATTGAAATAGCTATTGTTATGGCAGGTAAATGATCCCATTTACTTCATGACTGACTTATCCCAGTATTCATGGATTTACTCATCATTTTATTGCTCTTACTCTTATTTCTATTGAAAAGATGTCTCCCTTTTTATTTTCCTCCTTGGATGTTCTTTATCCATGCCATGAAAGGCAGAAGCATCCCAGTGATCCCTCCAGCAGGCTGGAGACGGGTGTGGAGAGGTTTCCCTGAGTGATTTACTCCCAGACAAAGGACTCACCGCTGGCCAAGCTGCAGCTGGACCCAGCCGTGGTGCCTGCGTGTCAGCCTGCCCTGCCTGACACACCGGGCCTCCCTCTGCCCAAAACACACAGCAACAAAGCTCAGAATAGGTAAAAGCCCTAATAAAGTTACTGTGTATAGGAAGGAATCACCGGATTTCATTCCTAGGACTGAAGAACATAATTGGGAGTCAGGGTGTGGTGGCAGGAGCGAACCGAAACTGCTGTAAGCTGCATCGCTGGAAGCTTCGCCTGGTCTGCGGAGGATTCCTCAGGAGTTTCCCAACAGCTGTGTTCAGCAAGCATCTCTCCTGAGTGAGCACACATTCCTTCCCCAGCCCCGCAGTTATCACACAGCACATCAGTGTAGCTCAGGCAGAAACACGGGATGACTTGTACTCTGTGGGAGGGGAGGGTGTCTGCACGCTGGGGACGCTCCTGCTCCTCCGAGACACCTCGGTCCCCTCTGCCCCTCACACCTCTGTGTGCCTGCAGCAGCCACCTGTGCCCAGGAGCTTTGCTCTGCACACACTTCCCTCTGTCTTGTTATTTTTCCTGTTTATCTCCAGGAAATGAGGGCACTAGATAAACTAAGACAGAACTAATTGTTCCGAGACCTTAAAAAATTAAATTAAGCTTTCCCTCATGTTTTCATTCAGTTACTTGAACTTATAAGCTTCCTGGGTCTGTCTCATCAGTACCAAGAAATAGGGAAATGTTATGGAAATGTAGTTTCCAAGGTTTGCAGCTCCATAATTTGCAGCTCTTTAATAAATGAAGTGTTTCCAGGGTGTTTTCTTCTGGGGAACTGTTAATCACAACCTGCCTTTCCTGAGCTGCCTTCCAGACTCATCCCAACTTGTAGGTCCACAAACAACATCACAGCGTCCCAGCAGCTGCGGCTCTACCCCCCAAGGGCTTTCCAGAGGCATATTCATAATTTCTGGATCATTAGAGTCTTTCTGGCCATGTCATTAGGTCTCTTTCACCTCTCAGGAATTCAGGACAGCTCCTTTGTGAAAGTGCACGCTTTGCACTTGCTGGATGTGGTGGGAAGGGTGGGGAGGTCTTTGATACGAGCCCAGGGAATCTGGAGGAGCAGCTAGATGTCAGTAGCAGTTCACAAGAGGAGGAACCAACCCACAGCTGGTGGGAATCATCTGGGGCTTCCAGGAGAGACTGGGAAGTTTTACATACCATAGGTAGCCAAGAGTTTCCAGAAGACTGGAAACTGGAAGAGTCACAGTGGAGTGTCTTTATATTTTAAGAAACAGGAGTGTGAGGACTCATAGATTGGAAAGGATTGCGACCAAAAGGGGCAGCAGTGGGTTATCTCACTGTCTTTGCACTGAAAAGGCAGGAGGAGACAATGGGAATGGAAAACGAAAAATTTGCTTTTCATCTTCTCAGCCAGAGCTCTGAGAAAAACTGGGATATCCACTGGAGTCCAACACAAGGAAATTCACCATTATAGCCACAATTTGTATCTCTTTTGAACTCTTGTGAAACACTGGTACATGTCTACTTGAAGGAATTCTGCATCAAGTGTGGGACTTCCTGTAGGACTGGAACTGAACTTTAAATAAGGCTTAATTTAGTCTTGGTTTAAAAACTTCTACCTTTGGCCACTCCTCTGAGTCATTGCAGGTGTTCCAGTCCTGCCTTATCTTGTCTTGCCCATGGATATTATTGAACTTAGTGTCTGCTAGATGAAATAAAGAAATATCACTGAGACATCCCTCTACGGCCTCTCACAAAAGGAGAAGGGCACCTTTCACCTGCTCCCTGAGACATTAGTGGTTGAACTTCTTCAGGCACTTCCTACCATGTTAAGTCTATTTCTGTATCACCAGAGAAATTGTTATCTCTATGAAAGAACTGGAAATAGAAAAGACATACTGTGCTGTATGTCCTGAAGTGGTTTTGTCTTTGTACCTGTTCTCCTCCTGCCCTGAGTCTGGCTGTTCCATAACCTCCAGCCTTTGATGGAAAAGGAATAACCAGGAATTTTGCTTTACTGGGTCATCTCACAGGTGAATGTGACTGTAAGAGCCACACCACTGTCAAAACCACCAATGCTTGGCTTTCTGGACCAGCAATTTAATCCTCAAAACACCCTCATAATACTTTGAACTGTGTTCTCCAAACCCAGAGTGACTCTGCCAGCTCACCATGGCCCACGGCTGCTCTGGCACCAGGACAAAACCAGCTCAGCACCAGCACACGGCTGCTGGTCAAGGCCAAGGAGGGGCTGACCTGCCTTGTCTGTGACAATTGTGTGGCTCTGGGTGTCCAAAGGCCCTACCTGGCTTTTTTTCTCCATTCTATTCTCTGTTAAGCTGCACTTTTTCAGTTCCCACCCTGCCCTCTGCAGCTCCCCAGACAAGGTGTGTTTAACGCAAAGATGATCTTTCCACCACTCTTGATGTTCAGGTTGAAATTCTTGGTAATCAGAGGATGACCAGTGAATGACTCAGTGACTGTGTGAAAAGAGGAGATAAACCTTCTGCCTCCAGTCCTTTTCCCAGTGTGAAGATTCCCATAATATGAATGGGATAGGTTTGAATATAAGCCATGTCAGCAGAAATTGAATCAGTTGTGGAGACCAAGATTTCACCCTCAACAGTTCCCAGGCTGGGATATGGAGCATGAGAGGGCTCAGCCCAGATGTGTCAGCACTAGACTGGGACCAAGGCAAACCGTCTCCAGATGTTCCATCACTGACTTTCAAAATTCTTCTCAAACTGTGTTTCAGCCCAATGCTGTGTGGGAAGGACACAGGCCTCTGCCTGACCTGCCTGTCCGTGGGGGTCAGGGCAGGTGTCACACAGGAACGGGCAACATCTCCCTCAGGCTGTGACAACAGGGAGGAGCTGGACAAGACCTGTCAGGTCAGCAAAGGCACTCTCTGGCTCCCACTAGCAAAGCAGCTTTGTTCCCAGTGCAGGATGATCCTGACCAGGTGCCCCTTGTTCATGGATCAGCACCTCATGTTAAAAAGAAACTCAGTTTCAACACAGGTTCTTGATTGCATCAGGCAGAAGCAAAGTTTTATTAGAGACGTTTTTCACCAGCAGGTACATAAGTGATCATAGCCCTGGCTGACTACAGCAATAGTCATGGTGCTGGGCCACACACAGCAACACAGACTGAAAAGCAAATAGCAAAATAAAGCAGAATGTGGCCCAATGCTCTGCTCATCCCTCTGACACATTGCTTAGCACAGCTGAGCAACACAGATGAGCACGCCCTGTGCTCTCTGCAGACACATGCAGTAAATATTCTCTCTCTTCATCCGTAGTTCTGCTTCAGGCTTCTCTTACTGAATATTCTCATTTCTCTGTTTAATCACAAATCCTTCGGCAAGGCACTGGAGAGATCAAAGGAAACATTACCGTGTTTATAGCAAAAATAGATTCTTTCCCACACTGTCATTCCCTACACGTGATCGTTTCACAAGCCAATTCAATTAGAATTTCAGATAAATACTGCCCCTTCCTGGGAAGATCTGATGGCTCTTGCCAGCCTGGCAGATGGATCTGTCACTGGCTGCAGCACAGGCTGCATCAAAATGCCAAAAGGTGGAAGCTGCAGACATTGCTCGAGCAGTGATCTGGATGAGGGAATGGCATTGAGGTCCATGCCAGATCAATGCCCCTGCTCATGTCATTCTCCTGGACCAACTGTCACTGTATTTCCTTCTTTCCTTTTCAGTTTGGCTGGAAGTTTCCCCTTGAATTAGGACTAGTAGTTATCTGCCAGTATTCCCAAAATTCCTGCTTTTTTTTTGCCCACCTGATTTCGGACTACTTTTTTTTCTCCTGCACTTTCCTTTGTCTCTCATTTCACGTCAGTCCTTTCTCCATGTTCTCCATGGCTTGCCTGCCTGCTGGCTCTGCCCTCTCCCTTCTATCCCTTTTCCCTTTGGCAATTCTCATGCATCCCAGCACAGTCCCAGCTCCCAAAATCTCTCCTCTCAGCCACTCCTCTGTGGCTCCTGTCCTGTATTTCCCAGGGGCCTCACAATAAAACTTTCAAGTAGCACCTGTAAGCTACGTGGGAAAGATCTTTCTTCCAGCCCATCAGAGTTGCATTAGAGCAGAGAAGACTGTGGAAATGTTTAGAGAGGAACAGTTCTTACCTTGGATCTCCCCAGCTGCACAGGATGGGATCTGGGCAGACGAAGTGTAAGTGTGGCTTGTCCTAATGATGCCTCCTCCTCCTATCCCACTGCTTCTTGCAACTCCTCCTCCTAAACCTGAAGACTGACCAATTCCTCCTTGCTGACTGAGGAGACAGGAAAATAACATTTTAGTGAGGGAAATGACAAATGAACTAGAGTTAGAGATTTTCAATGTCCCTGCTGCTCTCAGTCTGCTTCTCTTTTTGGCAGAAAATTGGCAAAATGTTGCAGTGACCATTTTCCTTGTGGCAGCAATTGGCACAGGGGAGGAAGCAGGTCACCACCATGACACCAGGCAGGCCAAATAGGTCAGTAAGGGAGAAGGAGCTTGGCAGATCCTTCACTTTGCTCTTACGTTGCAATAACCAGGACATGGGTATTTTATGGTATATTTTTGGTGTGTCTCAAGCCCACTTACATAAGGTCCTGCTGGCCACCCTCCAGCAGGCAGCGGTACGTGTGGATCTCCTGCTCCAGGCGGCACTTGACGTCCAGCAGGATCTTGTACTCTTGGTTCTGGCACTCCATCTCTGCCCGCAGGTCAGCCAGCTGCTGCTCCACGCAGGTGATCTGGCTCTGCAGCTCAGCAAGGTGGTTGTTGTAGCGACACTCCGTCTCCGCCAGCGAGGACTCCAGATTGTCCCTCTGAGGAGTGACATGGGACATAAGACAAATACAGGCAGGAGAAACGCTGCATTCAGCTATGACCTCTGTGAGATGGATGAGGTTTGCACCAGCTCATCACCCACCTGGCTGAGCTGAGCTTGGAGATCGATTTCCAGGGCTTGCAATTGGCGTCTCAGTTCAGTCACCTGGTTGTTGCACGTCTCCACCTCCTGACCACTTGTAATAACCTCCCGATTCACCTCCTCAATCTGAAATCACCAATGCAGGATACAGAGCTTCAGAGAATGGGCAGTATAAGTTGGATCAAGAATTAAGGAAAGAGCAAAGAAGTTAGTAAAGACATGAAATGAGAAAAGTTTGGCTGAAAACTGTCATCCTAACAGTAGTGTAAACCTGGGTAGTCATTCCTCTTGCTCTTCTAATAGTGCTGCTTCCAGTTCTTCTCACCACTTACTGCTTTGTAGAGAATTCATACCTCAAGTTCCCCCAAGCATTGCTTCTTTCAGCACATGACAAGGACACAGGGTGGCAGTGTCCCTCCCTTGTGTCACTTGGTCAGTGTGAACCAGTGCTAAATGTTCTCACAGTCTTTTGTGTGGTTTTTACGTGCAGCAAATCCCTGTGGGATGATTGCCTGGGTGTACGCCAGGGAAAGTCAGAGCTGTGGGAATTTACTCACCTTGCACTCATACCAATCCTCAACTTCTTTGCGGTTGCGTTCAATCAACGTCTCATACTGGCACCTCATCTCCTCCAGGATCTTCCTCAGGTCTGGGCCAGGGCAGGCATTGACCTCCACGCTCACATCTCCAGTCGATTGCTTCCTCAGACAGCACATTTCCTGGAAACACCATCCAGATCAGGTCAGGTTTAAAATGAAGGAAAGAACTGAAGGAGCCAAGTTCCCCCAGAGGGAGCAAAGCCCTGCAGAGCCCCTCTCTGATGGAGCTTCACAGCTCCTGGGTCATGCAGTGGTCTCCACCAACCACTGCCCTCTGCAGCAGCACCCCGGGGTGATGAATCCCACAGGGGCAAATGCTTTGTACAGGAGAGGGCAGGACCTACCTCCTCATGGTTCTTCTTCAGGCAGCAGAGCTCCTCCCGCAGCGACTCCAGCTGTGCCTCCAGGTCAGACCTGCACAGCGTCAGCTGGTCCAGCACCTGGCGCAGCCCGTTGATGTCGGCCTCCACGCTCTGGCGCAGGGCCAGCTCCGTCTCGTACCTGCGAGGGAGGGTGCAAGAAAGAAAGAGCAGTCAGTGTCTGACACCACCAGCATTTCTGAGCTCTGACAGGAAAAACCAAAACCTTCCCTTCTGAAAGACAGCACATGCTGGAGCAGCAGCTTGGCTGAACCCTCACTGCTCCCAGTCTGCACATCCCTTCTGTTTCCTTTAATCTGTACTCAAAACCACCTTGGCATCCCAAACTTCCCCCCCTGGATCTGCCTCTATTTAGGGCAGCTCTAGAGACAATGGATGAGAGAATTCTGCACAGCCTCCAGCCTGTCCTGGGTCACAGGGATCGGCTGAGAGCCCTGAGGGCAGTGGCAGAGGAGGGGACAGCCCCGGGTACTCACTTCACTCGGAAGTCATCAGCTGTCATCCTGCTGTTATCGATGTTCAGAATGATCTTGTTGTTGTCTATGGTTGCACAGACAATCTGGAAAAAGAGCATTTGTTCCTGGTCTCTGCTCCATGTCCTTGGCCTCAAGGCACCCATTGCCTGGTGCAACCAGACCCTCTTTCTCCCTCTTTTTTTTTTAAATCCTGGGTATTAGGGATGGGGACCTGAGGGGTGCAGCACTCACAGGGATGTTCAGGGAAGGGCAGTGAAGACATCAAAGTGATAAAATTCATGGTTCAGGTGCAGAGAGTCTGGGAGGTGTAATTACTGTCCAGCACCTGCTACAATCCACCTCAGCCTCTTAAATCTAAATCTTAGGAGATTTAAAGTTTTATTTCAAGAATTAATGATGAGCCTGTCTTATTCAGACCCTTTCCTGGATTCTTTTCTCTTTATTCTTTGTGCATTGACATCCTAAATTTTTGCCAAACACTTTGCAAATGTTTTGAATTTTAAATTGCCCATTCTAAATATATTATCGCAATGTTCTCTTTTTTCTTAGTTTTAATTAGATGTCCTATATTTCCTAATTCTACATGAAAGAGTAAACTAATAAGAAAAAGGAAACAAAGTTTAACTGGAATTCTGCAGGTCTGATGATAATAATATAAATTCAGGCAAATTAATGTGATCCATTATTTATTTATATTTTAGTTCTTTTCTTGACATATATTTAATTCACCACTTTGGCACAAACTAAATTCAAAAAGACTGCTGAGCCCATCTAGATGCATTCCATGAAGTATCATTTTCCCTTTCAATATATCTGATGAATAACAGCAACAGAAAGAGCCCAAACCGTCCTGTTTTACCTCTGAGCTCTGGGCTTTCCACAGGCACATGTTGTAACAGCTGTTTACAAAAAGCATCTTACAATGATTTGTTACTCCTGATAATGGACTGAGTTATGAACCAGCACCAGAGAGAGCCTTGCAAGGGAAAAAGCAGCTGAGAGGGGATGTTACCTGGTTCTGAAGATCTTCTATTTCTTTGTAATAGCAGCTGTAGTCCCGTGGCTCACAAAAAGGGCCCTGCTTGGCATACCACTCCCTGATCCTGCACTCCAGGTCAGCATTCTCTTGTTCCAGGCACCTCACCTTGTCCAGGTAAGAAGCCAGGCGGTCATTGAGGTTTTGCATGGTGACCTTCTCATCACCAGAAAGAAGAATGCCATCACCAGCAAAACCACCTCCACCAAGACCCATACCCATGCCACCTCCCATGCCACCGCCAAAGCGAGCGCTGCCACCACTGAATCCCATGCCTGGACATCCTCCGAGGACAGCGGCTCCTAAGCCACCTCCATAGTTTCCACCGGCCAAGCTGCCAGTGCTCAGTCCTCCTCCATAATTCACACCACCACAGTAGCTTCTCCCAGAAAACCCTCGGCTCCCGCCTATCCCGCAGCTGGTGTATCTTCCAGAGGAGACCGAGGAGATCCGCGCTCCGCCACCACCACCACCACCGATCACACAGCTGCCGCCGCTGGTCCTGCCCCTGAGAGAGCCAGTTGTCTGCTTGATACTACAGCTCATGGCGAGGCCCAGCTGCAACACGCCAACCCACAGCCCAAAGCAAGATGCAGAGCGTGATACTGAGTCCGACTGCAGGCTGGCAGCTGCTGCAGGTCTCCATTTATACCTTCCAAAGGGGGTGTCACCTGTGGGGTGTTTCTTCTTCCCACGGGGCTGGCTAGTCTGGCTGTTTATGCCAAGATTAAATAGCCCATAGGCAGTTTCCCTCTAGAAATCTCAGTTCACAAGGAAGATACTTTACATGTCAGCAGCTTATTCCAAAAAGTAAAATAGTGTTTTATGAGTCATCAGCTTTTTGTATGATGCAAACTTTGCAACAAGTCAAGAGAAAAAGTTGCCCTAGATTATGTACAAAGAAGAAACATTGGTATTTATAACATCAAAGTGCCTTTTATCTTTTATTAATTTGTATTTATTTTATTCTTAGTCCAATAATCACTTTTATATCACATGCTGTGGTAGAGCTTGTGAAACAAAAAATGGAAAACTAATAGAATTTCTCACTTCTGAATAGTGTCAACAGTTATGACTGTAGTGGAGAACAGACCAGGGACTCTGTAGTGTGGATGTTGGTCACCTGGCACAGCTCTAATACCTGCTTTACTGTGAGATTTACAAAATCACTGAGGTAAATCCCCCATCGATTTAGTTCCCTATTTATGGCTTAAATTTCTTTAGTCATGCAAACACAAGAAGTCAAGTTGCTCACACTGTGAAGCTCAGGCCTGTTCAGTGTCCCCTGTGTGTGGGTGACACACGGGTTGATGTCAACTGCAGTGTATGAAGGACCTTGCTGAAGTTATTTTTCAATTGCTTTAATTGCTGTCCATGCTTTCTCAGTTTGTGGTGATGATAGATAAAGACAGAGATGACAGGGAAGGGAGTATCCACGGGCAATATATCCAGATCCCTGGACTCAGATGCAACCCTGCAGGTCTTTGCCATTATGAAGATTGTGCTAAACACCAAATAAGAAGGAGAAAAGCTTTCTGCATTTCTTATGCAGTTTGTCAGAGCAGTAGCAGGCGTCAACACAGCCTGGCTGGTCAGAGGAGCACAACCTCCCAACCAGGGAGGCAATAGCCACGGGAGAATTCAGAGAACTGGCTCCACCAGTGCCAGTGTCCTTCTCCAGCCGACTCTGTAATGAAAGGATATTCTGCTCTCCAGGGGATGACGGCTTCTGTTCCCTACAGCATGGAATTTCCACGCAACTCTTACTCACAAGGCAGCCTTTGACTCGAGGAGGTCCATATGTACAGGAGCAGTTGTGATAGATCCCTGTTGGCAGTGAGGGTGGCACTGAAGGAGCTCTGAGGGCAGCGTCACCTCTGAGAGGAAGAGAGGATAAAACCAGCACTCACAGCCACTTTTACTGGTGGGAAGTTGGTGACTGCTGTCACCATAGTAGGAGAGTGTCCCCAAGCATGTTTAGATAGGATTGTCTTCACACCAGCATGAGTTAAAGCTTTCCACTCTCCAGTGGGATAATTTATTTCTTTACTTAGATCAAAAATGATAAAAAGCCGCCTACCCAAGGCTGGCGGCATCCAGGAATATTCATTATTCATATGGTGCAGGGAAATAACTTGCTTAAGGACAGAGCTGAAGTCTGTTGGAGCTTGGATTCCTTGCTGAGACTGCAGTGCCTGAAATACAAGTCCATCCTCCCCCAAGACACAGCCACTGTGCTCCCCACACAGCCTAGACTCACAGTCGGGAAAATCATGAGCAAAAAGGAGGAGAGGGAGCAAATCTGGCTTTCATCCGTCATTTTGAGGAATATAATTGAAGACAGGGTGTGGCTGTTGGAGCCAACAGAAATTAATATAATTTAATGCTTGGAGCTTCGCTTCTGCTGGAGAGGTTTTCAGGAGTTACCCAAGAGCAACCTGCAGAGATGGGGCTGGGGGTGCCTTTCTTACCCTTGCAGAGTGTTGGGTTTAGGAGGAGACACTGCAGATGTTGGGCATTTCTCTATGGGTGGGCATAGAGCACCCACCCCTGCTTCCTTCAGTTCTCTGATGGGAAGAAGGAACAGTTCTTGCTCCACAAAACAAACAGCAGCAGCACTGTACAACCTTCTACTCATGTCCTGGTGGAATAATGGTCCACAGATTCTCAAATCCGAGTTTATCAGTGAAGATTAAATATGACCATACAAATCTTCCAAAGAATTCATATTTGGGATGCAGTTCCATTCTTTGGAGTTTCTCTGGGCTCCTGCCAATTTCACTGGGACATGGAACATGTGTTTGATACACCAAATGCACCCAGAAGCTGGTCCCTGGCTAACCTGGCTGTATCTTAAAAACAAACTGTGGTGCTGTCTCTCTCCCCATGGCCATGTCAGGGCTGCGGGGCTCAGCACCGAGACAGGCACAGGCTGTGTTCCATAAATACTGGGTTTTTCCCCACTAAACTGATTTCTTTACCCCCACTTTTATTATTATTGTATTCCTGTAGCCTTGGGACACAGCCTTGGGGCAGAACACAGGGAAAGGACTGTGCAAGTCTAAAACATAAATGTGTCCCAAAAGGATTTACAGCCTCAGTGTAGGACTGGAAGAAACAATTGGTTTTGGGTGCAGGAAGCCACAAAAGGACCTCGGCCAGGACAACCAGCAGTGTTCACACACAACATCAGTGCCAGTGCTGTTGAGCCCTGTGGGCTTGATTGACCAAGAAGGGAGAGTGAAAGAGGAGGAAGAGGGGATAAGGGTGAATATTGGTGCACAGGGATGGAGGAGGCAGGAGGATGCTGCATTCCCAAGGGGTGCTGTGGGCAGGACAGTCTGGTGCTGTGGGAGCTGTGGCTGTCGCTGTGCCCAGCCCGGCTCCACATGCTCACCTCACTTTGCTTATCAAAGCTGATAATGTTTTCTTGTGTTAACTACAAGAAAGGTGTGTCTGGTTCCACAGAACTTTGCTTTCATAAGCATTGCTTCAGTGATGTTTGTGCAACCACACTGGAATATGATTTTATCTTGTCACTTGTAATTACCATTAATAATTTGCATAATGGCCATTAGGCATCACTTATTAAACAGTCCTTTGATGTGATACTGAGCCGGCTCCAGGCCCCATACTCCCATCTTTCAAATGCAGACCACGACTTTTTTCCTGGCTAGTGACTCATTGGTTTATACCACCATGTTTAGCCAAATCCTGTAAGGCAACTGAAATAATTACCACAGTGGGTTTGGTAACAGCACAGGCTTAAATACACCTCGGAGACCGAGAGAATGACTCTGCTCCAGCTTCTTTCTTGCTGAGTGTTCACATCTGCAGACTCTGAGCATTTGCAGTGCTGAAGGAGAAGTTCAGCAGGATGTGGATGTGGACCCAACCAGGTTTCTTCCTACCAAAATTCAGTCTCTCCTGATTCACTTGATGAACAGTGTGAGATTCTTCCAGGACCTGCCAGGTGCTGACAGTGCAGTCAGACCTCCAGCGTGTGCATCTCTGGTGGCACTGCAGGAGAGGAGAATTCTGGAGAATTCTGGAGAATTTCTTAGGACAGATGGGAATAGTGATGGGTGATGAAACTGCAGCAATTCCACTCTGCACAAAGAGCAGGACAGGAGGGAAACCAAGGCTTCAGCCTGTGGTCTCTGCTGCAGAGCCACAGGATCAGGTCACAGCCTGACAACCTGGAGTGTTCAGGTGCTTCCTGCACTCAGCCACTGTCCAGTGGTGCAACAGAGCCAGGCAGGCAAAGGTGCAGGGCAGCCAGAACTGCCCAGACTGTCTTCTTTCATCTTCATATCATACCTGCACTAAAGTCTCTTAATTTCAATACACTTTCAATATGTGTCTCATACAGGCAGTTTAGATTATATTATTCAGTGTACTGAGCTGAGAAATCTCCTGTTGGGTTACAGCAGCAGTTTGCTCATTTCTTCTAATTCTTTGCAAATGTTACACAAGCCAACAAATAAAAATCTAAACCCCACAAATAGTTACTGTGGGTGTTAGACTGTACCTGTCTGTACACTGTATAAAACAGACTTTTGTAGAGAAATTACAGTTTATGCATCACACCAGAATATGGCCTGCTTTTCCTAATGCACCTTGCCTGTAATCAGAGATAATTGCCTGTGCTGCAGTCTGGAACTCATGGCTGATTTCCAGCACTGGTAATTTACAAAACTAGTTGTTTTCTTCCTATTTCTTCACTGATCCCTTAAACTGCTGGTGTGTTAATTCCTCAGGGATTTTTCCTGATGGTGGTGTAATTCCCATGTTCCT
Source organism: Argya squamiceps (assembly GCA_037834095.1). Lineage (NCBI taxonomy): Eukaryota > Metazoa > Chordata > Aves > Passeriformes > Leiothrichidae > Argya > Argya squamiceps. The sequence continues at coordinate 2,364,507 of JBBMKD010000101.1, forward strand.
GTTTTCTTACAACAAAGACACATCTGCTGGAGCTGTCACAGTGCATTTCATTGTCTGCTTACCAGCCCGAGTGCTGATATCACCCCTGCCTCCCTCGGGGGCACCCACCCTTGCTCTTTGTATCCTTGGGTTCCTATCTCCATCCTGTACCTTCAGCCCAAGTCTCTCTGTCTTGGAGAGACTCATTTGTTCTTGCTTTACAAGATTTGCATGTTGCAAGAGGACAGCAAGAGCTCCTATGAGCTGCACAACCCGTGAGCTGCTGTGCAGTCCAGGCCCAGGTCACTCCTGTTCAGTTGTTCCATACACTGTGTCCTTCCCATTTCATTTATCTTCCCTTCCCTGTCTCTTCCTGTGCTGTCTCCACAGCTGTCACCACTTCCCATCACTGTCCAGGTTACAAACACTGGGCAGGGAAGGCAGCTTTGTATTTCTGCACAGATGCAATGCAGTGACCTCAGAGGTGCTGTGTCAGCACCGAGGTGGGTTAAATCACCCCAAAATGCTCAGTGTAATTAGTGCTGCAGGAATGGGAGATGCAGAACTGAGCAGGGAAAGTAACACAGAGCTTGTCCAGGAGCTCATTAGAGCAATTACTTCACAGGGCTAGCAAGTGTCCTGGACAGAGCCCAGGAAGAGGCCATTCCAGAGCCATCTGAGCTGTTTCTCTCTTTAGAAACAGGCACTGATTCAGACTCATCGTATCCACCAAAGCCATATTGCTGGAAGCCTTCATGTCAGGCCTCTGTCTAAGGTCAGTCATCCAACCCCATCCAACATTCCATGGGAGAAAGCCCCACAACAAAGAGCAAGGCTTGTGCCACCACTCCCAGCCCATCCGACCCATCACTGGGATGCTGCTGCCAGCGAGGAGGGACAGGCTGGATCCTGAGCCTTGGTTTGCACACACAGCAAAATGCAGTCGTGTTCCTAAATGCATTTGTCATTCATTTCTCTGGGCTAATAAAACACTAGCAGCTTTTTTTTTTCTGTCTGTTTATTGTGTCTCACTTTTAAAAAAATTCTCTCCCACATATTAATTTGTCTCATCCTTTTATCTTCCCACATGTTGCCAGCTGGTTCTTCCTGTTTGCCTTTTTTACAAATCCATTTAGAGGTTCTTTATTTAATGTTTTCTCTGGGAATTGTTTTCCTCCACCAGAAGGGTGTGGAGAGTCCAGCAGAGCCTGGCTTTCAAAATTCCTGCTTTGGTATTATTTGAGAAAACTTGCTGTTCTTGATTTTATCCTGTTAGTGTGCATCTGTAATAACTCACAGGTGTTGTGTATTACATTATACTATGTGATATATTATATTATATTATATTATATTATATTATATTATATTATATTATA
>JBBMKD010000101.1:2400109-2413488 GCA_037834095.1 Argya squamiceps
GTTCGCCCGATGCGTCCTGACGCCCCGAGCGGCGGCCAATCATCGCCCTCGTTCGCCGTGCGTGATGGCGTCACATACGGGCGGTATATAAGCGGTCGGCGACAGTCCCGCCCCCCTGACAGCGCCTCGAGCCGCCGCCGCGAGAGCATCCTCCGCCCAGAGCCGCTCCCGCCGCCAGAGCCGCCCCCGTCGCAGCCGCCGCCGCCTCCGCCGAGGGAAGGGAAGCGTATCGTATGTCCGCTATCCAGAACCTCCAGCCCTTCGGTGAGGCCCTTTGTGCGGTGGGGCCAGGGGAGCGCGCGGGCCCCGCCCTGGCCCCGCCCCACGGCGCAGTTGCTATTCCGGGCCCGGTTGCGTCAGCCACGGGGGGGGTGGGGGCGGGGCCCAAGCCTGACGGGCGGGCGTGGTGGCCAATGGGGTGGGGGCAGGGGCGGGGATCAACGCGTGACTGGCAGGCGTGCGGGGGCGGGCCAATGTGTGACGGGCGGACGCGGCAGCCAATAGGGCGTGTCGTGGGCTTGATGGGCGGGCGTGGCGGCCAATGGGGCGACGGTGGGGCGGGGCTTGACGGCGCTCCCCACAGACCCCTTTGCGGATGCAAGTAAGGGTGATGACCTGCTCCCGGCCGGCACTGAGGACTACATCCATATAAGGATCCAGCAGCGCAACGGCAGGAAGACCCTCACCACAGTCCAGGGCATCGCGGATGACTACGATAAAAAGAAACTGGTGAAGGCCTTCAAGAAGGTGGGGCTTCAGGGCTCGGGGGGGGGCAGTAACCACGCCCAGCAGGGATGTTTATGTGGTGCTAAAGGAGTTTTTGTGTCTTTGCTGCAGAAATTTGCCTGCAATGGTACTGTAATTGAGCACCCCGAGTATGGAGAAGTGATTCAGTTGCAGGGTGACCAGCGCAAGAACATCTGCCAGTTCCTCGTGGAGGTAGGGGACCTTCAGCTTGCTGCTCGCTAGAATAAACACGAGTTTGTTAAATGCACACAGGGCCCTGGGTGTGGGCAGCATTTGGATGTACAGAGGCATCACCCCATGCTGCAAATGCATTTTCTGTCTTGCAGATTGGACTGGCTAAAGACGACCAGCTGAAAGTCCACGGGTTTTAAGTGCCTGTGGCCCACTGGAGCTTTATGCAAGAAGATATCCTTACCATGAAATTCCCACCTGTCCCTTGTCATAAGTTTAAAACCAGCCGGTTTGTGTAATGTAACGATCTTGGGTCCACTGTTGAGTCTGGACTGTTGTAATTGGTGATGTAATAAACTGACACGAGCCCATGCTATCTCGTCTGGCTGTCCCTCATTTCCCAGAGGTAACGTGGGCAGTGGCACCATCCAGCCTGAAGCCAAAAGTTCCAGCTGTTCCCAGCTAAGCCCAGGGACTCGGCCAGTCCTGATGGCTCCTCAGTCCAGCTGCACTTCCATCCTGCTGGAGGGGAATCGTGTCCTGCCTGGTGTGAGGCCCCAGGATGTGGCACTGTCCCTCTGGGCAGTGCTGGCTCCTGGAGGCAGAGGGATGTGGGGAAGCCTGGCTTGGAAGGAGTGACAGAAGAGTGACCTGGAGGCCAGATGGCACCAGTTCAGGTACCAGTACCAGCCAGCCCTGCGGTACCAGGCATGTGGAAGAACTATCCCATGGGTTAAACTTGTGACAAGGGCTCGATGTTGGACTAACATAAGGAGCTTCCCTGTAGCTGGAGCTGCTGAGCCTTGTGGGGGTAGCGCTGCTGCCTCTCACCCTGTGCAGTAACATGGCTTTGGTTTCATTTCTAATGTTTTATTGTGATGTATTTAAAGTTATTTAAATAAAGCCGGTTTTCAAAAGCCTGTGTGTGGTGGGTTCCATCACTCCCAGGGGCCAAAGCACCTTCTCCTCTTGCCAGCAGTGCTGCAGCCTCAGTGCTCAGGGGCCTGGTGGGATTCCCTGCCCTGGGGGCTCCTTGGTGGTCTGGCCCAGCGCAGGAAGGGGGAGTTCCCTTGGTGCTCTCCCTGCTGCTCCTGCCGGGAGCTGAGGGAAGGCCGGGGGGTGGGTGGGTGGTGAGTCATTCCCCGCCCCGGCTCCGTAACCCTTGACCCGGCTCCTGTGCTCGTTGTGTTCCCGTAAGTCCCAGGGCAGGGTCAGCACTTCTGCTTCCCGAAAACTGCTCTGGGGAGGAGGGAGAGGCGCTGCCACCCGGCTCAGGCTCTGCCCCAGGTCAGGGGCTGAGTGCTCTCTTTGTTTTCTGAGCTTGAGCTCAACAAGCAAGAGTGACATCTCAGTAAAATGTACTGATTGAGGGCAGCAGTGGTGCTGGGGGCTGGCAGGTGCCTCCAGCACAAGAGTGAAATGCACTGAAATGCCAAAGATTGCTCGGGATCTCCCTGGGTTTCCTTCCCATCGCCCCCAGCCCATCTGTCCTGCAGCAAGGAGGGCTGGGTTGTCCTGGGAGGCTGCTCCCACCCTGGTCACCTGCTCGTGCTCCTGGCAGCTCCCCAGAGCAGGTCCCAGCTCTTCATCCACTGCCACAATGACCCTCATCTCCCACATGCTGCTCAGGAGCACTGAGTTCACTGCCACTTTCCCGGAGACTTTGCTCTTGGAAACCAAATTGCTGCAATTACGCAAAGCCTGTGAGTGCTCTGAGGAGGCAGGTGACCTCCAGCCCTGCCTGTCCCTTGGCAGGTGACCTCCAGCCCTGCTGTACCCAGGGGAGCAGGTGCACCAAGAACTCCTGTGCCTCTTCTGTGTTTGGAGCGTGCCCAGCCTGCATTTCTCCGTGCTGGACTTGCCAGGCTGCCCACAAATTTGGCCCCTGCCAAGACAGCCAGCCCCAGCCAGGCAGGGGTGAGGGGTGCTTGGTCCATCCTCCAGCTCAGCCTCTGTCCACCCAGAGAAGGATCCAGCCCAAATGCCCACAGGCCTGATAACAAACCTGCGTCAGGGTGATGCCAAGCCCGTGGCCCTGGAGGGAGAGGCCGCCGTGTCCCCATCACCCTGACGGCTCATTTGGTCCAGATTGAGCCATTAAAAGCCAGAAATTGGAAAACAATTTGTTTGTTCCTTGTGCGACGTGCTCGGTGGAGCGAGCGATCGATGGCCACGGGGTGCTGGGTGCTGCTGCCTTCCTGCCATCCAAAGGCCATTTGTTTCAGGGGTGTTTGAGGAGCCCTGACACGGCTCACGGGGGACACGGGACAGTGACGTGCCCCTGCCCAGGATGTCGTTCACGGGGTTTATTGAAGGAGGGAGACAAATGGTCTCTACAAATACACTGATGGGGGGTCAGTACAGGCAGCAGGAACCATCAATATCCAATGGGGGACAGACCAGGATCCTCAGGGGGCTCTGACTGTGAGCAGGGGCCCACTCCTTCCACAACACCCCAAAGCTTCTCAGGGGGCAGGGAGAGATCCAGAATGGGCTGCTCCAGGGTCTGTGTCCTGGTGGGTGGCCTCACACACACACAGACACAGCCCCCCATGTCTGCACAGCCCCCAAACCCCCTGAGCACAGAGCTCTTGGGAGCCCTGGCACAACACGTTATAAATGTGTGCACACACCTGGGTGTCAGGGTGTGGGTACATCCATGTGTGTGTGTACAGACACACAGACACACGTACACATGTAAGAATACATGTATGTACACACACACTTCTGTATACATGTATATGTGTGTGTGTTTATACAGATATATACATATGTATTGCTGTTTATAAATGTAGATATGTATGTATATGCATAGGCATATAAATGAGTATTTAGATATGTGTCTTTAGATATATACACATTTAGATATATGTGTACAAATATACATATATATACATAATCCCAGAATCATTTAGGTTGGGGAAGATCTCCAAATATCATGGAGTCCAACATGTATATATATGTATATGTATATGTATATGTATGTGTATGTGTATGTGTATGTGTATATATTTGTATATATATGCACACATGTATACACATATATAGACATGTACATATAAACATATGTATGTATAAATATGTCTATATAAGTATATTTATGTAAGCATTCATATATATGTATACATATATCTATGTTTCTATACATACATACATACATACATATTATATATGTGTGGATACATAGAGAGAGAGAGAGAGAGAGATAGGTCATGGTATTCTTTATGCATCCATCCCATTGCACACACCCTCCATCACTCCATGACGTACAATTACCTCATGCAGTCATCATCCAAATAAACACACACACGTGTGCACACGTGTGCCCATGCCTGTAGCTGTGAGTCTGTGCCCATGTGTACATATGGATACCTGGATGCATTTACATAGATGCATAAGCTGTGTTATCTATTAGAAATGTACACATTAGGTATATCTATATTTTCTACTGCATAAAATCTTATATATTATACTGTATTATTTTTATATATATACACACCATTGCAGTGTATTATACTGTATGGTTGCTATTGCATAATAATACATGTGCACGTTCAGCTGCACACAGAGCTCTACTGCTCTGTACAAATGTGCAGCCAAGGCACAGAGCCCTGGTAACTGCACCTGGATTTGTGTTCACATGTGTCCATGTACAGCCAGCCATGAGCACACCTGTGTGCATGTGTGGCTGGGAATGGGTATGGACACGTGTGCCTGTATATGTGTATTTATATGGATATGGCTGTACAGCTCTGTGTCTGTGTGTGTGTGTCTGTATGTCTGTCTGTCTCTGTGTGTCTGTATGTCTGTCTGTCTCTGAGTGTCTGTGAGCACACACAGGTGCCCGAGGGCCCCCCCGGGGTGGGTGGATGTGTGTGGAGCCGCCCTGGGGTGTGGCAGCCCCGGCAGCGCCTTTAAAAACGGGACTGAGCTGGAGCAGTCTTGGAGACACCCACTGAGACCCACCAGGACACCCTCCAGGACACTCTGCTGAGCCTCAGAACCCACAGGTGAGTCTCACAGGGCTCTGGCGCTGTCTGTAGGTGATGTGGGGACCAGCTGGGGGAGAGAGAGAGAAAACCTGAGGAGGAGATGGGAGGGACAAAGCTACTGAGAGACCCACTAAGAGGAACAGAGGGGATCTGGGGCCTGGCCGTGCTCTGGGGATGAGAACCCAGCTCCCCAGCTGTTTGAGTTCAAGGAGGAGCTGGATGATGCTTTTGCCATGTGCTTTAGTTTTCAGCATCCTTGCAAGGAGCAAGGAGTGGGACTTTATGGATCACTCTGCGTTGAGTCTGATTCTAGGGGAATTGGGGACCGGCCAGGAGAGAAGGATGGAGAAGACTTGGGGAGAAGGTGGAAGGGATGGAGAGGACTTGGGGGGCACCCAAAGGGAGGGACAGAGGAGACTGTGAACTGGCCATGGCCTGGGACTGAGTGCCCAGGCCACCCTCACCACAGGCTGAGCATGTCTCAGTTCGGGGGCTGCAGCTCCCCCCCTTCCCCACCCCTGTTCAGTCTCTCCACAGCCATGAAGGTGATGCTGTGCCTCGTCCTCGCCCTGGCAGTGACCGCCTGCCTGTGCCTACCCCGGCCAGCAGCAGAGGCACCAGCTGCCTTGGGGGACCCCCACCAGCACCCCCCTGCCCTGGTCCGGCGGGACTGGCCCCAGTACCTGTCCCAGGAGCAGCAGCAGCACCTGTCCCAGTTCCTGCCCCACGTCCTCACAGGTACTGGGAGCTCAGGGTGGGCAGCCCTCAGGGGGCACAGCCTGGCCCCTGTGCCAGCTCTAACTGCTGCCTTTGCCCTGGCAGAGCTGAACAAGCACAAGGCCTTTGTGCATGAGGATGAGGGGCTGGAGGCTTTGCACGACCACTACTACCCGGACTGGATGGACTTCGGCCGCCGCAGCGCTGAGGACGAGGCTGGTGCTGCGTAGCTGCTGGGCTGGACTGGCCCTGCAGGGCACTGACACACTCAGTGCCTGTCCTTTCCCACAATAAAACTCTGGCACTACGGCCTCTGCGCTCCTGGCTGTGCTGGGGAGAGCCTGGGGGGGTGGGCAGAGGGGATTTGCCCCCAGCCCCAGAGGGACTTGCAGGGCAGAGACCAAACTGGGCACAGCAGCAAACACAGAACATGGCAGCAGACACAGCACACACAAACTGCTCTGTGAATTCACATTTATTTGCCAGGGGATGGGGCACAGCTTGGAGGGAGGGACACAGCTGAGGGGAGCAACAGATGCGCCCCCAGAAACATCCCAAGCTGTGGGTGCTGCTACTATTGCTATTCAGTGGGCAGGAAAGAGTTAAACCACCATTCCCTTTAAAAGCCAGTCCAGGGCAGGTGCTGGCCAGGGGCCCAGCCCAGGGTGCAGGAGTCTCCCCCTGGCCCCAGAGGGTTGCCCCAGGACACACCAGGGCCCAGACTGAGCATCACCCTTCACTGCAGCATCTGGAGAGCCCCAAATGGGCCAGGCTGCCCCTCGCTCCGCAGACAGGCTCAGCAGAAGCAGGAACAGTTTTTATTGCCAGGAACTGGCTCCTGTGAAGGGTCCATACCCCCCAGCATGGACAGGGTCAGCCAGCACCCCCTGTACCCCCCATACCTGGGGACCAGTGCCGGGTTCTGTCCTTGCAGCCAGGACAAAGCCCCCCGTGCTGGTGCCAGGAGTGCTGAGGGACCTGGGGCAGCACCAGGAGCTGAGGCTGAAGCTTGTCCTGTCTCCATTTCCCCATAGATGGGTGAGGAAGAGGATGTGTCTCACCCTGAGCCTGGGGGCTCTGCAGCAATGTCACTTCTGGGTGCTCCAGGCCCCTCTGGGCCCTGGCCAGGCATGGGACGTCTCCCCTCTGGCCACCACCTTGTCCAGCCCCAGGCGCTGCAACTTCTCCACCAGGTTCCAGCTGAAGATGCTGCTCCTGGGTCGGGGTCCATCCTGGCCCCTGGGCACAGGGGAGGGCCGTGGCCCAGAATGCTGAGGGTCCAGGGAGTGGAGTGAGGGGGCCCACCATGATGCAGTCCCTGCTGCCAAGTGGAAATCTCGCCCCAGCGAGAGCCTGAAGAGTCCCATGGGAGTGCTCGGGGGTCCAGGGCCAAGCGCCAGTGTGGGGGGAGTCTGTTGTGGTGAGGGGCTGCTGAGGCTCAGCCCCTCAGAGGGCCCACAAGAAGGCACGACGGCATGATACAGACTGGAGGGGAAGAGAGAGCAGAAGTGGGGATCAGCTGGGGGGCCCTGTCCTGGGGGATGCTGCTGAAGGGGCCAGGCAGGGCTGCGGGCAGAGCAGGACCCCCTGTCCTCCTTCACCTAAAGAACCTTGGGCTATAGGAGACCCCCGTGCTGCAAACTGCTCAAGCCCCCCAAAGCTCACAGAGGAGTGCTGGGGGCTGCTCCTCAGCAGCCAGGAGAGACTGGCACACAGTCACTGCTCCACAAGCAATTTCCAGACACCAGGGTTTTGTCTATTAGTGAACTCCAGCTGGAACCAACCCCCAACGAGCCTTGGGGGGGCTCATTAGGGCTAATTACTGGTGCTCATTAAGGAAGGGACAGCCCCAGCACCCGGCTGGGAAAAGGTCCTGGCTGCTGCCCAAGTGTGGAGGGAGGAAAGCTGTGTTGGTTTCCCAGAGTGCCAGGAGCACTCGCTGCTCCTTGCCCGGGGTGCTGCTCCCCTGGGAGAGCCCACCCAAGGAAGGGTCTCCATCCATCAGGGCGCTGCAGTGCAGAGGAGGGGGGCTGGTCCCAGCCCCGGGCACACAGGAACCCCAATAGCCAGATTTGGGGATATTTCTAGTGCTGGCATCTCTCAGAGGATCAGGGGCTGCAGGTGGCCCCCGGCCTGCCCTTTCCTCGAGCTGCAGGGAGCCAGGCATGGGGAGGAGGAGGGAGCTCAGGGGGCACAGCGGGGCCGGGGGCCGGTGCAGGCAGGCCGCGGTGTCACCTGCCTTACCTGGGAGTCACCGTGGTGATCGCACTGGTGGGGTGGAGGATGTGGCAGGTGGTGATGGTGAAGGTAGACGGGGTCTGGGGGAGGTTGTTAACAGAGAGGAACACTGGAAGGGACAGGAGACAAGGGGTCAATGGGGAGGGGGGCAGGACACAGGTGGAAGGCACGGCAGAGAGCAGGCGGGACAGCCAAAACTGGGCTGGAAGCTCCGTGCACGGGGCACAGCTCCAGCAGCAGCAGTGTCTGCTGCCTGCTCAGAGCGGGCAGCCAGCACAGCTGGGAGCAGGAGGTGCCGTCTGTCCCAGACCGGCCCCCTCCAGGCAGCCGGGGGGCAGCAGGGGCTCGCCAGGGTGATGGCGAGGGCTCATCCCGCCGGGGCAGCGGCCCGAGGATGGCCCTTGCGCAGCTGCAGGCGGAGCATCCCCGTGGGGACAGGCGGGTGGCAGGGACAGGCTGCTGCAGGAGGGGAGAGCACGGCGGGAGGCCAGGGGCAGCCTGGACAGGACAGGGGCATCCCGGGGGCTGCGTCCCCTCCGTCCCCTCACCCCGCGCTCACCCCTGGGGCGCTCCTTGGCTTTGGCGGGTGTTGAGGTAGGGAGGAAGGAGCTGGCGTCCACATCATCCTCCTCCAGGTCATTGAGACTGTACACCTCCTCCAGGTCTATGTCCAGCTGCCTGAAGTCTTTGGTGAGCACCCCGGGACGGGGCACCAGGATCCCACCCAGGTTGGGCTGTGCCAGCTGCTGCCAGTGGTGGAGTGTCACAGAGCCTGGGGGGACACAACCATGGGGAACTCAGGTGGGGTGTTGGACCTTCAGAGCACCTGCAGCTCTGCATCCTCTCTGCCCCTCACCTTCCAGTGGCTTCACAATCTGCAGTTTGTCGGGTAAGTAGGTGAGGGAACCGAGGGAGAAGCTGGAGGCAGCAGTGAGCTCCGAGCCCCCCGAGTAGCTGGTCCCAGTGGAGCCGATGCTGCCCTCGGGGGTGAGGAAGCCACTGGAGCTCCCCCCATCTCTCAGCCGCCAGAGCTTGCGTTCCCGTTCGGCCTCGAAGAAGGAGCGCTCCTCGGAGACGTGGCTCTGCTGCCGCACCGACAGCCGCTGCACCGCCGCCTCCAGGTCCTGCCGGCCCGGGGCTGCCCGGGAGTCCTCGCCGGCCCCCTGGGCCCTGCCGGCGGGCACAGCGTTAGGGCTCCCGGAGCTGCAGTCACCTCAGGCTGTGCGGAGTCCCAGCCAGACCCTGCCCTCCCTGCCCCAGGCTGTTTCCTGCTCTGCTGCGACCAGCAGGTCACCAGGCTCCTGTGCAGGAGCAGCCGCCGTCCCACCTGGCCCCATCCCCCCCAGCACTCACTGGGCGTCCTCCGAGCCGGAGCAGCCGGTGTGGGGGGTGCTGGCCCCTCCAGAGTGGGCAGCGGACAACTGCTTGGAGCCTGGAACACGGTGGGGAGACTCGGAGCAAGACTTGGCTTTGGCTGCCTGCTTCACGGCCTTCACCGTCTCGAAGACGCGCTGGTAGCTCCTGCGGGCGGGAGGCAGGTCAGGGTGAGCCGGACCGCGCCCACGGCACCGCCCGAGCCACCGATGGCAGCGCTCACTTGTAGTCTGAGGAGGAGCTGTCTGTCCTCTTCCTCATCATCCCCTTGATCTCGGCCGCCAGCGAGTCCTGGGGACGGGGGTAGGCTGTGTCAGTAGAGGGGAGAGCAGGGACCCCCACCCTGCCGCCCGGCCCCCCGCGCTCACCACGGGCAGGAGACTGGCCGCGCTGTAGCGGCTGACGGTGCTGTTGGGCAGGCTGCGGCTCCGCAGGCTCTTCACCTCCTCCTGGGCCTCCTGCAGCATCCCGCCGCACTCCGCGTACTTCTCCTGCAGATCCCGCAGCTGCGAGGACACGGGCACAGCTGGAGCACGGCCCCGGGGGCAGCGGGGCAGGATCCCCCACCAGGCCGGGCACTCACGGCTTCCCTTGGGCTCACCTCCATCCGGAGCTGCTGCTGCACCTCCTTGGCCGCGGTCAGGTGCTGCTGGAGCTCCTCCACCTCGGAGCCGTACTGCGGGCGGGAGGGGCCGGGTCAGGGCGCTGCGCCCGCATCCCCCTCCCCCCGGCACGGGCAGGGGCAGGGGACCCTCACCGTGCGACACTTCCGCTGCAGGTCCGCCACCTGCGCCAGCAGCTGCGTGATCTCCTCCTGCTGCCGTGCCTCGTTCTCTGCCTTGTGCGCCAGCTCCTCCGACAGGTGAACGACCTGTTGGCTCGCTTCAGCTGCGGGAGGGCCGGGGTCCGTCACCGCCGGGCACGGACCCCAGCCCCATCCCCATCCCAATCCCACGCAGCTGGGCAGTGCCTGCAGACCCCCGAGCCCTACGTACAAAACTGCTCCACGCAGTCAAACATCAGCTGCTGCTCCTGGTCCTCGTACTGACAGGTCTCTGTGGCGATGTTGGTGGCCTGGGGGACAGGGTTGGAGGGGCTGAGTATGACAGGCAGGACTTCCTATCTCCCTGAGGGGGCAGCTCAGGAACCCCCCCATAGAGAGCAGGGCAAAGGTGGGCACTGAGGGGCATCCTCCAGCTGGCTCTGCTCACCTCCATACGGAGTTTCTGGTTCTCCTCCTCCAGGCACTTGAGTTTTTGCTGCAAGGTGTCGTACTGGAAGTACTGCTGCAAGGACAGTGAGGACTCGTGCCTGCGCAGCCTGGGGACAGCAGGGATGGCCTGAGCACCTGCAGTGTGGGCAGGATGGGGCTGCCCCCTCACACCCTGCCCACTCCCCCAGCCCCAAGGCACCTGCAGCGACCAAACTCTGTGGGGTTGGACCCACAGCCACCAAGGGAAGGAAGGGAGTGTGGCCCAGTGCTACCTTAGGGATGGTGATGGCTCCTGCCCAACCCACAGGGGCAGTTCTGCCCCAGGTGAGTGGCAGGACAGGGGCTCCCACTCACGGTGTGGAGGTGGTGGTGGTGGGCTCACTCTCCTCCGTTGTGGTGGTGTAGAAGTGGAGAAGGTCATCCCGCATGGAGACCTCGTGGCGCAGCTGAGCAATCTGGAGAGACAAAGCACTTCAGGACATGTCCGACGGGACCTCAGCAGCCCACAGGGGCGCACAGCTGGGGGCCAAGGGCCAGACCTGTGCCCAGGAGCTGTTACCTCCTCTTTGGCCAATTCCAGCTGCTCCTCCAGGAGCTCATTGCGCTCAGTCAGGCTCCGGTTCTGCTTCAACAGGGACTGCCCAATGCGTGCTGCTAACTCCAGGTCCCGCTCTTTCTGCAAGGGGCAGGGCTGCCTCAGCTGGGACTCATCCTCTCCCCAGTCCTCACCCAGCCCGTGTCCCCAGGGTCCCACCAGCCCTCACACAGGTGGGATCTCCAACGTACCTCATCCAGCAGGTTGGTGACGGCGTCAATATCGTGGTAGGTCTTCGTGATCCTGACCACCCGCTCAGCACACAGGACTGGGGGAGAGGGTCGGAAGGTGAACCCCCACACTGTTGGAGCACTGACCCCGGGGCTCAGGACTGTGCCCCCAAGGCTGCCCCAGGCTGGTCTCCAAAAAGGACCTTTTATCTGCTGGGTGGCACCTCACACAGTGCCGGGCAGGGATCCCCCCAGCTGTGACAGCATCATGGCAAACAAGGGGCTCACACCTGCCCCCAACCCTGCCTTCACCTTGGAGTGGCAAGAAAATGCTGGGCCCCCTCGCTGACCTCAGCACAGGCACAGTGCCAGCCCCACTGCAGGACTCACAGACAGAAAGGGGGGACGGGGAAGGGCAGCAGCAGAGACAGGATCAGAGGTGACATCTCCAGCAGAAAGCAGGCTGGAGCTCCAGTATAAATAGCTGTGGGTGGCACCGTGCCGACCCGGGCTCACAGGCGGCGTCCCCTCCAATCTGTCCCCAGCCCCCTCCCCCAGATCCCCCCTGCCCTAGTTTCTCTCTGGGGGAGGGGATGCTGCAGCCCGCACGCACCCGATGCCCCTCCAGCTGCACAACACAACAACCCCCGCAGCAGCAGAGGCAGCTGCGGACAGGACGCTGCGGGAACGGGCAGCTGCCCACCACGCCAACACCACCGCGTCAGCCGGGCCCCGGCTACAGCTCTGCCTCCCCGCGCTGCTCCCTGGGTCTCTGGCAGGGAGAGGAGGTGCAAGCATGGAGGTGTCGGTCCCCCCGGTACGGATCCTGCCAACTGCGGCCGCAGGCGCTGCCAGGCAGCTCCGGGCACGCACCCAGACGGCGGCGCTGGAGCCGTGCGGCCGGAGGGAGCCGGGAGCAGGCGCAAAGCCCCGAGCCCTGCCCGCACCCCAGACCCTGCTCACAGCCCGGGACCTGCCTGTACCCCGCAGCACACACCACTCCCGATGCCCTTTCTGCTGCTCTGCTGCCCCGAGGGTGTGTGCCTCAGTTTCCCCGGTAGAGCAGCGCTGGCTGCCCTCAGGGCCCCCACCCGCGTCCCCAGTCACAGCCGCCCCCCAGTCGCGCAGACGAAGTGGGTTAACGGGGAAGCTCAGCCGCACAAATCCCATTAGGCCTCCCCAGCTGGGGTTGTGTAATGGTGAGTGTGTTGTCATGGCAATGCCCCCACTCGCCACCCCGGTCCCGTCCAGGCCTCGCTGCCCCACGCCCCAGAGGGCACCCACCCCAAACACGTCCATGGGAAGAAGGGCCAACGCCAGCCCCAGCCTCACCCCCCCTCTCCGCACCCCGACAGGACCCGCTCCCCGCGGGGGTCCCCAACTGCACCTCGTCAGGCCCCTGAGCCATTAATTAGAAATAATTAGAGCATGAGCATCGTTACGGTTGGAGCGAGCGGCTGGCCCTGGGAGACGGGGGCTGCGGCGCTGGCAAACATGTAAACATCCATCTCCAGGCCCGATCCGGCGGGATGCGGGAGGGGAGGACCCCATTCCCAGGGGAGGAGGGACGCCCTTCCCCGCGGGCACACGCAAACCTGGCAGGGCCCCTCTCCCCGCCACCCCCGGCGTGGGGAACAGGTCTCCTTAGGGTCGGGGTGACCCTGGGGATCCCCAAGGGACCGAGCGGCGGCAACCCCGGGCCAGAGCGTGGCGAAGGACACCGGGATAGAGGGAACGCACAGGTGGGGAGAAAACGGCACCTCCCGAGGGAAAACCCCGGCCCTGACCCCACCGGACCAGCCCCGGCCCGGGGAGACCCCGGCCCCCGCTGCTCCAGACCATCCCCGGGGGGAGCCCAGCCCTGCTGCAGCCGCATCCCCATCCCCGGGGCGGGACCACCCGTGCCGCCCTCACCTTCCTCCAGCTCCCGGGCGATGGGGTCCGCGCCGCCGCCGCGCTCCGCGTTCCCGTTCAACTCATCGTAGGCGGTGGGGCTGCTCCAGATCTCCATCGTGCCGAGCCCACCGCAGCCGCCCAGCCCGCCGTGCCCACCCTGCCGTGCCCAGCCCAGCCCCGCCACGCTGAGCGGAGCCGCTGCGGCCGCTCCCGCCCCTATTTATAGGATCGCCCGGTCCCCGCGCACCTGCCCGGCGCATCCCCCG
>JBBMKD010000101.1:2413588-2439986 GCA_037834095.1 Argya squamiceps
GCACCTGCCCGGCGCATCCCCCGGCGGCGGGGCCGGGGCTGGGGCCGGGCCGGGGGCGGGGCCGGACGGGAGCAAAGCGGGGGCGATGCGGGGTCGGGGGGGTGCCAGAGGCTGGCCGGGAGTGCCCCTTCCCCCCGTTTTTCCGGGCCACCCCGGTGATACGATCCCCATAAGGCACCCTAGGACCGGGCTCCTTGTTAAGGAACCCGCCAGGACAATCCTGCTCAGCCCTGGGGGCTGGTGAAGGTGTCCCACCTCTTGTCCCAACTCAGCCGGGCACACAGGCCCCCACGGGTGGTGATGACTGCTGAGGGGACACTGGGAGTCCCTGAGCAGCAACTCGGCAGTGTTGACACTATGGGTCATGCACAGACAGCAGCTTCTGCCCCTTGGGAAGGACAGGGAGAGGTTTTGGGCCCTTCACCCAAAGCCAGGACCATGCAGGGCTGGGGTCCCCATAAGGGTGAGGGTACATTTTTCTGGCCAGGCCTGCTCTGCCACCCCAGGGCTGGACTCCCCTCACATCATCCACATCACAAACCCTGCACCTTCAGTGCCCACTGCAGTGCTGGGACCTGCCAGGTCCCTGAGCAGGAAAGGGGCTTTTCCATCCCACTGGAATCTCTCCACTCACTCCCCCTGGCTCCAAACATGGGCTGACATGAGCCTGGCCCCCTCCATGCCCCACCCAGGATGCCCCACACTCCCTGGCTGGCACTCTCCCATCCTCACAACCACACTGGTGCAGAAGCATCACAGAAGCAAGAAAACTGAATAAATCATGGTGTGTTGAATTATGGAGGAGCTGGCAGGCACGTAGCACAGGCCGTGTGGCTGTGATGCTGGAAATGCCAACATGCTCTGTCCTCATCACCTGCCCCAATGCCCTTCCTTGTCAGCACCCAAATAACCAGTGAATGGGTGCAGCTGAAGGTGCCCCTCACCATCACACACCTCTGCCTGCTTAACTCCTATCCATTTGGGATCCTGACCCCAAGTACATCCTGTCATAACCACCAGTCCCCTCTGGAGTGAGGACTGGAGCAGGTGCCCTCAGTCCCAGCCTCTCCCTCCTCCTGGCACTGCTGCTTCCCTTGGTAATGTCTGGGACATACCAGCACCACCAGCTGGGCACCCACCCTCCGGCGACCCCAAGGACTCAAGCACGCGTCTCAGCGTGGACAGGCAGGAGCTGCTTCTCCCTAATCCCCTGCCCCAGGATTTGCTCCTCTGGGCAGGTTCCCCGTGCCTGTGCAAGCAGATTACAGGGGGCTATTTCTGATGGCAGCTTAAAGGTTTGAGTAAAGGAATGACGCCATGGGCCCCCCTCCACACCAGCACATGCCAGTGGTATTGGAGGCCTGGGTATCTGTGACCAGTCCAGTACTGAGAACCACCAGCCCCTTGAGCAGGGCTGGGGTGCTGGGATCCTGTGGTGCTGGATGCTCCCCACCCCATGGCACAGAGACAGGGTTTGGGGCTCAATCCCTTGTGCTGTCACTGCAGGGGGCAGTGCTGATGGTGGGGGGTGCACCCCACCACCTTCTGACCAGAGAGGGGAGCAGCCAAATGGGGAAGGCAGCAAGCACAGGCAAGGCATGGTGAGTGTTTACCCCCAGCCCAGCCTGGCGTGAGCAGGTGGGTGGAGGCCTCAGCCCCATCTGTCTCCCACTGCCCCACATCCATCCCCCAGCCCCTTGCTCTAATCCTGTCCCAGCCACACGCAGGCCAGAGGCAGAAACAAAGCAGAGATAATCTGTCTGTGCCCCCCGCTGAACCCCGACCTCGCACCAGGGATGGGCCACGACACAGTGCCACGGGCATTAGTGCCATGGGCATTGCCCCTGCCTGGCCATGGGGGCTGCAGGGATCTTCCCCTGGCATCCCCACAGCTCTGGGGGCTTCACTGGCAGCAGGAGCCCTGAGCCCTGCTCCAGGCTGTCATGTTTGGGGAGCAGCAGCCCTGGGATTCACTGGCACATCTTCTGCCAACCCCACCAGTGTCCCACCCCTGTGAGCCACAGCACAGGGGAGCAGGGACATACAGGGGGTACCGGGAAATGATGGGGGTTCTCTCCCAGCATCCGGCTTGGCACAGCAGAAGCTGCTCCCAGAATTAGCCCGGGATGTTCTGGGTGAGGAAATCCAGCCCGCCAATCCCATTAGCGGTGATTAGCTCCCAGGCTGTCCTCGCCGTCACGACCCCGCGCAGACACCGAGCCCGTGCCCACCGCCCTCGCCAGCCCCGCCGCCCACGGGCACTCACGGAAATACTGCAGGGTCGCCTCTATCTGCTGCGGGGTGAGGGGGGCTACGGGCTGCGGGGGGCCGGGCGGGGCTCGCAGCCAGTCGCCGTGGTCGTAGCCAAACACGGTGTCAGCCCGCAGCGTGTAGCGGGGCAGCTGCTCGCCCAGCAGGCTGATGAGCTCCACCTCAGGGACATCCGCACTGCACAGCTCTGGGGACAGAGGGACACGGTGTCAGCCCAGGGTGGGGGGCCTATGGGGGGAGTGGGCTGTGGCAGGTGAGTATCTGCTGCATCCCTCAGCCCACTCTGTCCCCTAGGGGTTTGAGGCTGGTGCCACCTGCTGGATCTGTCCCCAGAGCCCCTAGTGTAGGGATTGAGGGGTCCCCCCAGTGGGGTGGCACTCAGGGACCCTTCCCCAGCTCTGTCCTGCTCCCCCCTCACCGCCCCGCTGCCTGCGGGCAGGGTCCTGCTGCCATCTCCTGGCCACGCTCTGCCCGGCCGAGCGGCGCCGGGGGCAGGGGGTGTTGGATGAGGCCTGCGGTGATGGATACCGGGTCAGGGGTTTATCTCCGGCCACAGAATAGGGACAGGATGAAGGAACAGCCCAAAGCAGACCCAGCTCCTCACCCCCCCTCTCCCCAGTTCCCCCAGGGGACCCAGTGGCACCCTCAGCTCTACCCACCAGTGATGGTCGCAGCATCGCGGTGTGTGCCCGTGTCTGACCGGTGGGACACTGGGTTGGTGTGGGGACAGGCAGTGACAGGGGACTCCGGGCTGGGCTGGAGGTGGCAGACGGGTGGGCTCTGGCTGCGGAGGGTCTCTCGTGGGATCGGAGTGTCCAGTTTGGCTGGTGTTACATGGGGGCCTGGCTGCCATGGGGAGAGGCACCCTGGCTCCCTGGAGTGGCGCTGGCGGGCAGCAGAGTCCCTTCTCCAGCCCCTGCCTGGGGGGAAGGAGCTGTTCAGGTGATGCCCTAGGGACCAGGAACACAACCTGAACCCCCATATCCCCCAGCACCCTGCCGTAGGAAAAACACCTTCCTGGAGGCAACACCTGCCAGCTCGGGGGCTGGACAGCATAGCCAGGGCTCAGGTGTCCCTGCTCCCTGCCAGTGACACAGGAGAGCTGTGGGGACACACTCCAGCTCAGCTCCACCCGGGAATATGGGGCAGGTTTGGCAGAGGCAAGGGGTCAGCGTACCTGCTCTGTGGTGGCTGCTACATGACGTGGGGAGCTCAGCACCAAAGCAGCGCCAGGGCCGGGCAGGACAGGACCAGACAGGACAGGACAGGACAGGGCAGGGCAGGACAGGACAGGACCCTGTCCCCACACGGGGTCCCTGCTGGGTCGCTGCCTGTGGAGCGAACAGGGAAGGAGCTGTCGAGCTGCCCGGCAGTGGGCAGACACGGCGGCGGTGCCAGGGAGGGCCCCGGGGAGCTCCACCTCGAAGAGCAAAGTCCATCTGTGAGCCTCCACCCTGTCAGCACCAGGATGCAGAGCAGGGACCTGCCGTGCAGGGCAGGGCAGGGCTGGGCAGCATCTGCGGCTGCCCCGTCCAAACCATAAACACATCATGAGACAGGCCATAAATCCAGCATATCCCTGCTCTCTGGCCAGCTCAAATGGCTCTGGCTCGGGCTGCAGCCACTGCTGGCACTGCTGCCCCTCTGCCCTGCAGGGCAGGAGCCTCTTCACATCCCCCTGCTGTATCTCCACCCCTGCTCCCACTTCCACAATTGTGGGGCTGTGGCACAAGCACACCCTCGCTCCCGGATGCAGGTCCATGCCAGGTCACTGCTGCCTTCTCTCTGACCTGGTCAGGGTCCCTGCCACATGCACAGGACCCAGACCAGGACACCCCTCTCCCCCCTGGCATACAGGGACGGCACGAGGGAACATGCGGACCCCAAAGCACACCCACGGCTTTCCCCAGTCCTCTGCCCCGTGGCACTGGGACCACCAGACCTCGGGCCCAAATCCTGCACCCAGAAAACAGCCGCCCAGAAAACAGCTCCCCAGCCCCAAGCCCTCAGACCCTCCTCTCCCCAGAGAAGGACGGGACGCACCGTGTGGAGGTACCGCGCTGCCGCCGGCTCAGGGGAGGGAGCCCGGCCGGTGAGTCAGCTCAGCCGGGACTGCCAGAGCCCTGCGTCTGCTTTTGGCCCAGCTCCTGCACGTACGTTCACCCTCCCCGGGGGAGCCTTGTTCAGACACGTGCCGAGCAGCTCCCATCTCCCGCTGCTCCCATCGCACCCCGCTCCCACTGGCCCCGGACCCCACTGTTCCCCCTCCACCAGCGTTCGGCTGCCGATGACCCGGGTACCTGCCCCGCGGGAGCCGGGCGACAGCAGCACGGTGGTCCCGGGCACGGACGGGACACGGGCCAGGAGGAGCAGGGTGCCGGCTCAGGCCGCCCCAGGTACCTGTTCAGACCCGCGCCTGCTGCTCCCTGCCCTGCCCGATGCCGTCCTGCACCTCCTGCCCGGGCACCTCCCGAGGAGCGGCCGAGCCCCGTGAGAAGGGGAGAGACGAGGCAAATTCTCTCGGGGCTACGGCAGCCGCCGTCTGTGACAACCCCAATGGAATGGAGGGGACCGGCTGGGCACTGCCCGGGGCTTGCCCGCGGGAGCGGCCCGGGGATTTGGGGTGCCCGAAGGCAGCTGGGGGACGCAGGACACCGTGAGAGCCGGAGGCAGAGCGCAGCCGGTGACAGCGGGCAGCGGGGGCGGCCCGGAGGTGGGGTGGGGACACGGCGGGAGCCGAGGGCTCGGTGCACCCGGGAGGGCGGGAGATGCCGGGTTTGGGAGCAGCTGGCGGTCCTGGGGCGGGAGATCCGCACACACACTGGGCGCTGCTCCCGGCGCGGCGGTGGCTGCGGAGCCCTCGGACATCGCTCCCGGCCCCCGCCGGCAACGAAAGCCGCTCCCCGGCAGGTGCCGAGCGCAGCCGAGGATGCCGGGACCCCGGAGCCCGTCCCGGAGCCCACCCGGGAATGCCGCTCCCTGGGGACTCGGCAAACACCTTCGGTTGCTCTGGGCCAGGTGTCCTCTGGCTCCACTTCCCCATCAAAATCCCGGATATGCCCCCTGGCAGCTCTGCCGCAGTAGGACTGGGGATTTCGGGACGTGCATTCCTGTCCCAGCATGTGCAGGGAGCACATCCTTGCCCATGGCTCCAGGATGGCTGCAGGACACGACCCCTACTAGGGCAGATATTCTGGGGCATCTCCAGACCTGCTGGCACTTTGGAGACAGCCAGATCTGAGAGCAGGAACACCCCTGAGACCGGGGATGACTGGGAGCCACAAGGTGGGGTCCAGGCTGGGCATGGCCAAAACCCCATCCCAGGCACACAGGGCTGGAGCCAAAGCCTGTCACTGATTGTCTCCTGCTCTGGCAGCAGCTGCAGCAGGCTGAGGGCTGTCTGGCCCCCAGCCTCACCCCATGAGCCACCCCAGCCCCATGGCCCTCGGGAAGTGCACTGGGTTCTGTTGGGGCTGCCCGGAAAGCAGCTGTTGTTTTGCTCGTCGCTGGTCCTGGCACGGGCTGGGGCAGGAAGCAGATCCATTTCCCCGAGCACTGGGGTTGGCTGCAGCCACGGCAGGCTGAGCTCAGGCAGGATGTTCCCCCCAGTCCCACTTCCCAGACCAGCTCCTGCTGCTTTGTCCCCGCTTGCTCCTGTCCCAGGCACGGCACATGAGCCTCGGTACCCTGCCGTGCTCTGTGGCAGCCTGGGCCCACGTCCAGGCAAAGCAGGTGCCAAGCATGAGAATGAGCTCCCCAAGATCCCTCTGCCCCACGGAGGGACTTGCCCTGGGCTAACAGAGGACAACGGCTGTGCCTTCCCCTGGCTGCCCCGAGGGACCGTCCCCAGCTGACAGAAGAACAGGCTCAGGGCAGCACGGGGCTGCAGGGGTTATTTTATTCTTTGCTTTGGTCTATACAAAAACAACTTACAGAAATAATAAAATCTTCCATTCCTGACCCACACTCCAGTAACTGTCCATCCCTTTCCAGCCGGAGTGTTAAACCACCATCAGATCTAAAGCCTCTTTTAAAAAATGCGTTAGATAAGGGAGGAGGGGACGGAAACACACCACTCACCAAAGAGAAGGGAAACAGGTTAAAATGTGCAACAAAGATCAGTACAAGGACACAGTTCCTAATGCTGGAGTCACTCCTCTATGGGGACTGGCAGGACAGGGACACAAAGTCAGCTCCCAGCAGCTGATGGGAAAGAATTAAACCTCAGACACCCCAAAGGTCCTGGGACATGGACCCTTTGCTTCCAGCAAACTCTGGATTGGCCTGATTCAGTTGGAGTATGCAGCAAGCAAAGGGTTTTTCCATGTCAGATTCCTCTCCTAGAACACTAACACACAGAACAAATCGTGGGGAAGTTAGAAAGCACAAACTTAAAGACGGCAAAAGCCGTTGGCACCATATTAAAAATAAAAAAGAAATATATATTCATAGAAAAGACTATTTTGCCAATGAAAGATCACTAACGGTGCAAGGTTTGTGTTTTAAAGCTTCAGAAACAGTATCTTGGATGCTGGATGTGGCAGTAGGTGCTCGAAGCAGTCCCAGGAGGAAGGACCTTCTCCACAGCCCCACAGCGAAGAAAACAAATCGAAAAATAAAACCTCTCGTGGGAATGGAAAAGTTTTGTCTTCTCAGGCACTTCTGTCTCCCAAGTCCTTCTCACGAATGCTCAGCTCTGGGGCCACCCTCTTCTGCATGGAGAGAACACCTGCAGTGGAAGAGAACTTCTGTCATCCACCCTGGGCCCAAAGGTGATGGGGACACTGATCCTTGGCAGCGCCAGGGACCCCGTGGTGGCACCAGGGACCCCCCAGCATGCCAGGTGCCATCAGCCAGCCCTGCCTCCCCTGGCCACCCATCCCGTGGCCACGTGCCAGGTGTGCTGGCAGGTACCTGGTGTGGGGCTGCAGGCGGGTTAGGCGAGCATGTGGTCAGCGAAGGGCGCTCGGACGCCGTCGCTGTAGGCGTCCATGGGGTAGTCCCCGTCCATGTCCATGTGCATGTCGATGGGGTCCAGGGGGATGTCACCCGAGTACATGGGGCGGTAACCAGGGTCCAGCTCTGCAGGGAAGGGATGTGGTGAGCTCAGCTCCCATCAACCAATGAGTTCTCCAGATCTCAGCCACCTCCCTCACCCCCACACCCAGGGCTACATGGTGCTGTAGAAGGGCCCCACCACCCCCAGCCCAAAGGCACCAGCTGTGTGTGCTGAGCATCCCACAGTGCACCCTCAATCCCCAGCAGACTGGGCTAGCACTTGACTGACAGCCAGTTGAAAAAGGTTTTAAAACCAGCCTGGATTGGTGACATGAGGCCACTGCTCCCCCCATAACCCAACCTCTGCAAAGAGGGCTGGTGCCATACTCACCGTCTGAGTAGGGCTCGTTGATGGGGATCATGCTCTGAGCCTATGGAAAAAGGTGGCACAATTGAAAGGATTCATGTTCACGGAGCTCAGGGCCCATGTGGTGGCAAGCCCTGTCCCAGGTGGTGCCATGACCCAGGAGCTGAGGCCACAGCCCATCTGCCTCCCACCTCCCATTGTTAGACAGTCACTCCTGTCTGAGCTCTGGTTGGAGGTGCCGGCAACAGCTTTTGGAAGCAGGATGGGGCCATCCCCTGACGCCCTGGTTTCCCTAGGGAAAAGACCTTGTTGGGATGCTCACCGCTTCCCAGGCTGCTGGGTCATGCTTGAAGAGGGAGTTGGTGAGCTCCACGGAGACACGTTTCCTGTAGTCAGGGTTCTTGTCCTCCGAGATGCGGAAGAGCACAGCGGCCGCATAGGTGGCTGTAGGGATGGCCAGCAGCCTCAGCCCCTACTGCCATGCAGCATCAGAGCCCCAGAAACCCCAGCTGAGACAGTGCCAGGAGAGTCCCCAGCACAGCCCCTGGTATGGCAGCACTCACCTGTTCCCTCATTCCGGGAGTGCAGCAGCTCCATCAGGGGAGCTGAGGCGCCCTCGGCATCGATGGCATCTGCTGCCTCCTTGTCCTGGGCCAGCTCACACAGCACACCAGCTGCCACACGCTGGATGTTCTCCACTGGCGAGTACAGGAGCTGTCAGGAGAGATCAGTGGCTGTGTGAAGCAGCCAGCAAGGAGCCCCTGTGCTCTGGGCATGTCCTGATGCACGGGCCCACCAGCCCAGGGCTGCAGCTCCCCGTGCAGGCTGGGCAGGAGGTGGCCCAGAGCAGCCCCTGTGTCCCCACAGCCCTGACCTGCACAAAGAGAGGGATGGTGTTGAGGCGGAAGATCTCCATGCGGTTCATGGGGTCCCGGGCCAGGATGTGCAGTGCCCCTGTGCAACCCTCCACAATCTCTTCCATCTTCACTCCATCCTGCCAGTGAACAAGAGCTCAGCCAGCACCCTCAAACACCGGGGCACGGCCACCTGAAGTATCACACAGGGCACCCCCAGGGACAGGCTGGGCTTTGGGGTGCCAGGCTGTGCTGGGAGCAGGACAGAGGGGTGGGGACTCACCGTGTAGGGCTGTTGTGTGCCGGCGGCCGCGTGTCGCTGGGCGTCCTGGTGAGCCTTGACCAGCAGCTGCACCAGGCGGGGGATGACGGCGGCCTCCTGCAGCGGGGCGTGGTTGGCCGGACACAGAGCCAGGTTGCGGATCAGGCCTATGGTAGCCTGGAGGAGAGGAGGAGGGAGGAGTGATTTGGCTCAACTGTGGATCAGAACAGCATGTGTTCCCTGAGAGACCTACTGGCTGCAGCCCTCCCCATCTGCCCCACCCTATCCCCTCTGTGGTGCAGGCTGACTCAGCTTCTCCCCGCCCTGGATCCATCCTCTCCCCAAGCTGAGTTTCAATTCCAATAAGCAGCAGGCACGAGACACTTCCTTCATCAGCTGCTGCCAAGGACACAACCCAACAGGAGCAATGCTGTGGCAGCAGCAGCCGCCACCACTCTGTGCACAGCACCAGCTGCTGACCCCCTCAGCAACCCATCCCACCACAGAACAGCGGGTGGGAGCTCACTCCAGCCTCCTCCTGCCCCCAACACCCCTCTGGCCTCTTACCTTAACCAGTGGCCACTGGTTGGGCTGGTTGAGGAGCTTGACAATGGCGGGGATGCCGTAGTTGAGCCGCACCGAGTTCTGCGCCATCTCGGCCTCGGGGTGCCGGCTGGTGAGGTGCCGCAGGGCGCACACGGCCGGCTCGGTGATGTCCTCCTTGTCACCCGCCCGCAGGATGGTGTGGATCAGGGCCTCCACCCCATTGGACTGCGTCACCAGCGTCTTGTTCTTGCTGTTGTTGCAGGTCAGGTTGGAGAGGGTGCCAGTGGCACAGGTCAGCACGTTCACATCATCAGAGCTCAGCTGGTTCACCAGGATCTTGAGGACGCCGTCCAGGCCCTCCTGCAGGAGTGGGGATGGGAGGTGAGAGCAGCACACACAGCCAGACCCTGTGTTCCAGTTCCAGCCCCCATTTGGCCCCACGTGCCCCCAGCAGGCAGCGATGGGGGGGCTGCAATGTTTCTGACTCCCACACAGCTCTTTTTCTACCCCCCCATGGCTCCTTTTCCATCCCCCACAGCTGGAGCTGCTCCTTCATGGTGAGCCCCAGCCACTCTAACATGTGCAATTTCACTCAGAGTTTAATGTCTTCTGCTGGAATCACACTTCCAATGCCCCTTGCAGCACTGCCCACACGGTGATGGAGTGACCCCAGCCCTGGCTGTGCTGGCCAGCAGCCAGCAGCGGGCAGGAAGGAGTTAAAGCACCATGACCACGTCCTCCTTCAACCCTTCAGTCAGCAGAGCCAGGGATGGTTCCATGACAGCCAAAATAGTTTCCAGGCTGCATCAGAGCTAATCCACATGCAGTGGCCCCAGCAGATGGGAAAACTCATCAGGAGGCAGCAAAGGGCTGAGCGAGCAGACCCAGAGCAGGGCTGGGGTCATCTCTGCACCGGCTGCAGGGCACAACAGCCTTGGCAGCAGCTCTGCTGGCAGCTCCCCCAGGAGCTGGGCAGGCAGCCAGCCCAGGACAGGCTGACAGGGCTCCTGAGCCAGAGCAAACTCCAGTGGCACCCGCTGAGTGACCGCGGTGGCCTCGGCCCCACACTGGGGACACGCAGGAGTGCTGGCAGCCAGCTGGCATGGGCAGGGCCACAGGCAGGGAGCAGCACCCCAGGATGCAGGGCACACCCTGCTGCAGGGTAACTTGAGCACAGTGGGGCATCCCCTCACCCCGCCAGGCACAAGTGCTGCTGCAGCTCATGGAACAGGGAACATGAGGCTTTGGACTCAGCCTGGCATGAGCTGCCCAGCACCCAGCACGGACATGGCTCTGAAATGTGGCACTGAAGCACAACCAGGGGTCCTGCAGACTCACCTGTTTGGTTGCCACATCAGAAAGGTTCCGCAGGGTCCACAGGCAGTTCTGGACCAGCCTAGGGCTGGAGCTGGTCAGGTGCTTGCCCAAGGCCTGCATGCCACCTGCAGGGAAGGGGACAGTCCTGTGAGCACCCCTGGCTATCCTAGCAGGAGGAGGAGTGAGCAGCAGCAGGGCAGTGTGGGCTGGGCATCAGCCGATGCTCCTGTACACAGAGCAGCCTCATGGCTTAGCAGAGGCCAAATGTGGTGTGTGAAGAGCTCTCAGACATCCAGGATGGATCCTGCCCACACACAGTGCCAGGAACATGCCTAAGTAGCCCTCAGAGTAGGAATCCAGGCCAGCACAGGTGGGTTCACCTGGCTGTGCAGACCTCTGCCCGTCTCACAGACATGCAGGAGGACACATCCTCAGCCACATCACCCTGACACCACCATTCATCCTCCTCCTGTGGCTCTGCCCCAGCCTCTCTTACCAGCCTCAACGATGGCAGGTTTGTTGCTGGGACACACTGACAGGACCTTGAGGACACGGCTCGTGGTCCACAGCAGCTTCTCATAGTTGTAGCTGCGCATGATCTGCACCAGGGCCTGGGGTCCTCCGTTGGCCAAAATAATCAGCTGCAAGACAGAATCCCAGAATGGTTTGGGTTGGAAGGGGACCTTAAAGACCATCCAGTTCCACTCTCCACTACAGGCAGCAGCACATTCCACTGGATGAGGTGGTTCCAAGCCCTGTGCAACCTGATCTTGAACACTTCCAGGGATGGGGCATCAAGAGTGAAGGGCTGGGATGTGGCAGCCCTGGGCTGCCAGGACCCCCTCTCCAGATTCCCCAGATCATGCCAGGACACAAGCCAGGCAGGAGCTCCAACCCCTTGGCATGCAGGAATGCTCTGTTCACGTCACCAGGGGTGCATGAGACGGTGGGGTCTCCACCGCTGCCTCCTGCACATCTGTGAGGTGCAAAGCTGGGCAACCACCCCCCTCCTGCTGTCCCCACATCTCTGTCAGTCTGGGATCCCCATCCCACCTTGCTCTCCTGGTTTCCATAGGCCAGAAGCTGGAGGCAGTCAGTGGTGATGGCCAGGAACTTGGGGTTGTTCTTATTCAGCAGGGGAACCATCTTCTGCAGCCCGTCGGCCAAACGCACGGCCATCTTGGCCCCCTCCTGGTACAGCAGCAGGTTGTGCAGGGTGGTGATGGCGTAGAAGAGAACAGACTCGACAGGTGAGCTGTGGGCAGGCAGCACACACCACATCAGTGCAGGAACTACACCACACTCACCAGGCTGCAGTAGAGCCCCCAGGGCTGCCCCGAGCCCAGCAACCATCAGCACCCTTCAGCACAGCCCAAGGGAAAGGACACCTCAGAGCCTGAGCCCCATCTCTGTGGCCAGTGGGTGAGGTAGCTCTCCCCTCCTCCTGCCCTGATGCAGGCTCCATACACAGCAAACCCCAGGGCTTTTCACAGATTCATAGTCTCCCAGTCCCTTGTCTTGGTGAGCAGGAGCACCCACACTGAGGGCAGCATGAACCCTCCCTTCTTCTGCCCCCAGCCCAGGAGGGGCTGCCACGCTCTGCCACCCCCCTGCAGTCCCCACCACCACCGTGTACCTCAGCATCCTGACAAGGGCCGGGATGCCACCAGACTTGAAGATGGAGAGCAGGCCCTCGCGGTGGTGGGAGAGGTTGTGCAGGATGCTGGTGGTGCAGCGGGCAGTGTCCAGGTCACTGGTGCTCTGCATGGTGCGGACCACGGCCGCCACGATCTGCGGCGACTGCATCAGCGCGCGGCGCGACGCCTCCTTCTTGGAGAGCTGGTTGACGATCATGGCTGCCTTGCTGACAACCACCTGGAGGGAGAGCAGCCAGTGTGTGGGAAAGGGTCCCGCAGCAAGGAGAGGATGCCCAGTGACATGGCTGGGCAGAGGTGGGCTCAGTCCTGGTGCAGGGCAGAGGCAACCAGGAGTTTGGCCAAGAGGAAGGAGACAGACATGGCCACAGAGCCCCACAGGGATGGTAGCCCATCTCTGCAGCAGCTGAAAGCCCAGAGACACAGACAGCAAACATAGTTCCTTACCGGGTCCTCATCGTTGAGCAGCTTGGTGAGCTCTGGGATGGCACGTGTGGCCAGCTCGGCATCATCCTGGTAGTTGATAAGGTGCACGATGGCCGACTTCAGCATCTGGGAGGGCTCTGCCAGGCGCTGCACGTTGGTCTGCTGCCCCTCCAGCTGGGTGGTGATGAGAAGCGAGCGGTCCTCCACCGTCTCGGGGTACATGGCGGCCCGGACACGCTGGGCACGGGTCATGGCCAGCTGAGCCTCCATGTCCGCTGCAGGGGTGGACAGGGAGGCAGCGTAAGGCTCTCTCCAAGGAGCGCTCCCAGCCCTGCTTCCCAATCCCAACAAGATGAGCAAGAGCTTAGCGCAGTGACACCAGCCACGTCAGCAGTCCCGGCACACTCTGCACAGAGCTGGAGCTTCAAAGCGTAAACAGATCCGGCAGCACAGAGATAAGACAACACTCAATTAGGCAGCATGATGAGGCAGTTGTCACACAAGGCCCATTAATTAAAAAATTAAGGATATTTGCAACTTGGGACTAGCTGGCACTGGAAAAAAGGAGAACGTTGAGGCCCTCCCCATCAAGGATGCTGAGGTGTGATACTGCAGTAGCCACCCATGGTCCCCACCTCTGCAGCACAAGGAGTGTACAGGGTCTCACAGGGGGATCTGATCCCCTCAGAGGCTGGCAAATAAACCTTCCAGGGCCTATTGCTGACAGGGAACTGCAGAGGCAAGTACAGCAAACCAGCCCCCTTTGAGGGGATAAAGCTGGGGGGAAGCATCTCCTTCACTCCAGGCTGCGGCTCTGTGTTGTCCTCGCCTCAGCGGGAGAAGCCGTGGCAGTGGCACAGTGTTACAGCACATGCTGGCAGCTCTGTCAGCCACACTGGGACAGGCTTCCCAGCAGGCAGACAGGCAGTAGAGCAGGTGACAGATCTGTGGGCTGGGATCAGCTGTTCCCATCTCAAGCCAACCCGCTGGCACGCTCGGATGTGTGCGCAGCTCAGCGCCAGCACGGGCTGACCATGCACCACCCCCACGCAAGAGCCTCTCAGCGCTGGGAAGGAGGACAGGAGGGAGCATATTTTAGGCAGCAACAACTCCCAGGGTGTGGAAGTCAGCATGGAGGAGCACCCAGAAGCAGCAGCATGGCTACGGGGGAGGAAGAGGAAGGCAGAAGATGAGCAGCTGAGCCTGAGAATGTGCCAGGCTCCACAGCCCCTTACCTTGTGCTTGGCTCTGGCCCTGGCTCCCTCCCTGGCAGTAACTCGTGGTGGTCGTCTTCTTGATGGTGTACTGCTTCCCATACACCTCGTCATCGTCCCCGAGGCACTTGCTGCTGACGGAGGGCACCTGCGTGTTGACTCCGGAGTGGATCCCGGAGTCGTAGGTGTAGGTCTGCTGCCACTCCGTCACCTTGATTGGCTGCTCCATCATGTTCATCACCTCCATGGCTGCTCTGCGGGGTGGGGAGGGGAGAGGTTACACCTCCAGGAGAGCCCAGGTTGCCACAGGACCCTCCTGCCCCTGAATGGCACGGCAGCCCCCCCGTGCAGCAGCCGGCCTCTGCGCAGGCCACGAGCAGATGGAGCCGATCCCTATCTGCCCTCCTCCCCCACTGGAGATGAAAGGCGGCCCCGGGATGACGAACCCAAAGCTCAGCACTTTGTTGCTCATGTTCAGACATGAACCGCGGCTGCGTCTCACAGCGCTGTGTCTCACAACACCGTGTCTCACCACTGCCACGGCCAAGGTGTGGGCAGGCTCTGCCCGGTGCAGTGGGACACCACAAGCTCCAGGGTCCCCTGGTTGCCCATGAGCTTTTTTAAGACCCTTTTCCAGAGACAGGACCTGCAAAGAGCTGGGGACATGCCAGGAGTTCCAAGCACCATATGGCTGGAGCTCCAAGCATAAAATGAACCTTTTTAGAAGCTTCCTGGGACACTCCTAAAGCACTTAAAAATAAGCAGGCAAAGTCACTGGCTCAGCTCTCCCATGGGTGCTGAGCACCACAGGCGCCCACGGTGTGGTCCGGGGCTGGGCACTCCCCACTCAGTGCCGGGACAGGGCAGCCCGGCACATCCCAACACTCAGGACAAACCAGCCAAGGTTGCTGGGAGCAGGGCTGGGATTTCCTTGTCTTTAATTTGGGGATACAGGGGGAGGGAGGATGGCTCATGGATTAATGCCTGAGCTCACTCAGGGCTGTGAGTCACCAGCCCTGCATCCAAGCCCCCGGCAGGGCCAGGAGGGATGGAGGCAGGCGGGGAGGGAGGGTTGGAGGCAGGGCAGGGAGGGAGGTATTGAGACAGCACCCGCCCAGCCCTCCGCTGACCCATCACCCAGGATTCCTATCCCTTCCCTGCCGCGCAGGAGTGGAATGAGTCAGAGTTTCAGAGGCGATAAGCAGCGAAGGGAGCAGCTGCCGCCCGGCATACCTGGGCGCAGCAGCACCCACTTCCAAACAGCCTAATTACCACCTGCACCGGCCCCGATTCCTGCGCCGGGCTGGACCGGGGCGGCCGCGCTCCCCTGGCTCCGCTCCAGCCGTCAGCACAGCGCGGGACCCGCAGGGACCAGCCGGGCTGGGGCGGCAGCCCCGGGCCGCAGCACCCTCCTGGGGGAGCGAGGACACCGAGCTGAGCCCCCCGCCAGGCCGGAGGCTGAGTCAGGGCGTCGGGTGGTGGCCGAGGACGCGGCTCCGTGGGGCGTCCCGGCGGGGCACGGCGCGCACGGGCTTGGCGCGGCTCGTCCCACCGCTGCCGGCTGTTCCCAAGGAGCGGCCGAGCCCTCGCCAGCTGCACAGGCCGGCGCTCGCAGGGAGGAATCCCAAGCCCTCATTCACGGGAGCAGCGGCCAGATGGGAAACAGGAGCCCCGCCACGCTTGTCCCCCCGGCTGGGAGCATCCTGCAAACCCCCCGCGCCCAGCCCCAGCCGCCTTCCCGGAGCCGCGGCAGGGCGCTGCTCCTGCCAATCCAATATTTTTTTGAGCTGTCAAGCAGCGCTGGCAGACTCCGAGCAGCTATAATGGGCTGTGCATAACGCACGGTGGTCATGCAATGGAGGGACCCGCTAATGGAGGGCGGTGGAGGCAGAGCCTTCCCACAGCGGGCAGGAGCTGGGATGTCTGATCAGTGGGGCAGGACAGTGTGTGACACACGGTGCCGGGGCGACAGGAGAGACAGCTCTGCTCCCCACCCCGTGTAGCAGCAGGGATGGGCCGTGAGAGCCCTGGTGCGGAGCTGGGAGTGCCGTGGTGCTGCACACCCACACTCGTGTGCTGCTGCATTGGTATTTGGGAGCACAAGTCCTTCAGCTGGGTCATCCTGGCCCTGGTGGCAGAGTCTCCAAATTGTGTTGGGAAACTCAAGAGAAGCAATAGTCATGCCTTACAAAGTGTCGAAGTGGTAGGCAGGAGAGAGCTCTGTGACAGTGGCAGGGTACAGCACCATGGTGCAGCAGCTGGGTGAGCCAGCACCCATCCCACCTGCAGAGCCCCGGCAGCAGGGCCCCAACACCCCAGGCAAACACTGGAAAGCTGCCCTGGGTAAGGTCGGCAGGAGGAGAGCAGAGCTGAGGGCAGAAAAGATCACACAACCAGGGCCAGGGCAGGGACCCCAGGCAGCAGCAAGACAGATCTGGCAGGGGCTGATGCTGCTGCACCATTGTAGAGCAGTGACATCCACTCCACAATTTACAGGCATCAGACAGGCACTTAATTTTCCAAACCTCCAGGAGCTGGGCTCAGACACGGTACAGAGCCCTGCATTATGCATGAGCCACCCCTTCTGTCTGCACCACAGCACCCAGGGACATCAAAAGCCTGCACAGCTCCTGGAGCTCAGACATGAGCTCTGGTGATCAGCCCCAGACGAGCTCCAAGCAGGAGAGCAGGACCAGGAGCCCCACAGAAGAGACACAGGTACCTGTCCTTCCCCTGAGCATCCCCCTAACAGCATTTGCTCATTGCCACAGGGGCCAGCGAGGCCAACAGCACCCGAGGTGACAGGGCCAGCAGAGCAAATGTCAGACACTCCTACGGTGAGCAGTGACATTTTCTGAGCTCTGTGTCAAGTGGGCCCTGCTCATCACTCAGTGAGGGGCAGACACTGACACAAGCTTCTCCCCCATCCTCCACAGCTTGGCTTTGTCCTCAGGTGTCCTCTCTCCTCCTCAGCAAGATCAGTGGGAGAGTGGCACCAGAGTGCTGGTTACACCTGGGTTCACTTGATCAGGAGCCATTTCCTGGCAATGTTTCTAGCAAAGTGCTGTAGCAAGGAAGGACCCTCATGCAGGAGGGAGCAGCGGGGTGTTATTTGGGGCATATGTGAAAATACCCACTCTGAAGGGTCAGCCATGAGCAGGGGGCATGTCTAGGTGGGCTCCAGCCCTCCCACATCAGGCCTGTGGGCAAGACAATTGCTCCTGAGCCCAGCCCTTACCTCCCCCCCCCCAGGCTGGTATATCAGGAAGGGGAGAACAGTGAGGGCAGATCGGTGCCACCAGGCCTCACCTGAGCCCCACTCCACACAAGCCTAGACCCCAGCAAAACAGGACTTGCTCCTGGGAAGTGAGAAATCCCCCAGGAAACAGTGAGACAGATGTGGGGGACTGCTCAGAGGGGACAGCATGCCTGGGGAGAACCTCCAGCCTGCTCCTGGCACCACAACGGGGAAGGGACCAAAACACCTGAGGGGCTTCAGCCATGGGATGCAAGACAGGCAAGGTCTTCAGCCAGCCAAGCAGGGCACTGCCAGGAAAAGGTTAATCCCTCTCCCACCACTTCCCTGAGCCAGGAAGGCAGAGGAAGCTCCCGCGGGCTGTCGGGCACCGGCCAGCAGCTCATCCGCCCCCGGAGCCATTTGATCAGCGGCCAAGCAGCACCGGCCCCCCGGGACACCGTCTGCGGAGGAAGTCTCTGGCAAACAAGCAGCCCCAGGCCTGACCAGCCCTTCTCACCAGCTGCTGTGAAGTCTTCAGACTCACCAGGCAGGACACAACCAGCAGACAGGGCTGAGCTGCCCAGAACAGCAGCAGGAAAGCAGTGAGTGCTGCTTCATGCAGAAATATCTACTGCTCAGGGACTTCTTGGGGAGCAGCAGTCCCTGGGGTGAGCAGCTGTCACCCCCAGTGTGGGGTCACCCCAACTGGAGCAGGTGGGGGGCACAGGGCACCCTCACAAGCCCCAGGCAGGGGCTGCACCAGACCAGGCACTGGGTCTCAGGGTCAGTGGGTGTGAGGGGCAGCCTGAGCTCATCACATGCAGGTCCAGGCTGCCCTCACCCCAGCATGAAGCAGTGTGGGTGCCAGCGGGGGGCTGCCAGAGCCCCCCAGAGCCCCACCCTCACTCACATCCTCCAGGAGCAAAAGGCAATAGTACTGGGGGGCCCCTCATGCAGCCACAGTGTGTGAGGGGCTGAGCTCGGTGGTGGGAGCATGCAAGTGGCTGCAATTACAGTCGCTGAGGCTTTTAAGGAAAGGGAAGAGGCAGTAAAGGCAATTCAATAAATGCAGCACAAGAAAAGACTCTATTTTAGAAGCACTTACGCTACACAGAAGCCATCTCCGGTCCCCCCCTTCCTGGAGCAGCCAGGGATTAGCAACTGCCCAGTCAGACAGCCCTGGCCTCGGCAGCCACAGCACAGAGCCTTCCCACAGACAAGGGCACCCAGAGCCCTGTGCACCCTGGAGAACTGCACCTCCAAGTCCCCCAACACCCACCCCCCTTGCCTGAAGGTGCTCTGAAGTGACAGCAAGGGCTGACAAAGCTGGGGCAGCCGCTAATGAAGGCCCTGCAGAGGCTGTACAAAAGCTTCAGTGGCTTTTGAAGAGGATCCTCAGGAACACGCAGCGGGAGCAGGCAGAGAAAGGAGCTTGTCAAGACCTCACCAGCATCAATGGGAAGCGTTCGAGTCAGATGCCGGCACCAGGAGCCCTTTCAATGGGGCTTTACAGGGAAGATGAGTGGAAGAATTCAAAGGGGAAGGAGAGCAGCTTGAAGTTTAATGAGGAGGAGACAACGGCAGGGGATCAGCCTCTCGTTAGAGCAGGCAAAACCACTGGCCTGGCCTTGCACACAAAGGAACCCGTGGCCTTTGTGTATGGATGTACCCAGGTCCAGAACGGCTCCTGGCTGCCCCACCAGCTCTGACAACTTCAGGGCACTCAGGAAAGGCAGTGGGGTGCAGGAGCTTCAGATCCAAGCTACTTCACTGGAGGGGGCCCTAACACTTCGTTACATTTCAGATACCATTATGTTGCTACATTTGAGCTGCTGAATTCCTCATGAAAAGCTCCAGCTCCTCTTGCTGGGGCTGCTGCATCCCCTTGAGCACCAGACCAGGCTCTGGCAGCAGAGCGGCCCCAGAACGTGGCAACTCTGCCACGACCTGCTGCGCTCAGCTGATGCTCTCCATCAACCCAGATCATGTCCCTGAAAAGCCTCGCCTGCACCTGAATTAACAGCTCCTGACAGCTCCAGCACACGCCAGGCCCAGGCTGTGATGTTTCGGCACTTCACATCACAAACCAACACAGCATTATCCATCAAGTGCTCTCCTGCTGCAAGCGCACACACAGCACTGAGCGTGACACCCAGCCCCTGCTCCTGTGCAGGGCCCACAGCAGGACCCCCAGCCCAGGGAAATTCACCTGCCAAAGACCCACTGTGGGGTCTCTGGCAGCACATCCCCCTCCCCACACCCCTAGTTGTTTGCACAGACACCTCCACCTGCAGCAGCACCAGGATCAGGAGGACCCACATGGGCTCATCTCCTCCTCATATTTTGCTGATCTCATTAGAATCATATCTGGAGAAGATGGGAATTTGCCACTTGTCCATGGAAAGGAGAACTGGCATGGTGAGAATAATCGCAATTACTCCATCTGGATAAAAAAAATCAAAAATCATTATTTTGTTTCAATGAGCACAAAGAACAAGTTGTCCTTTAAGGACACTATAATTGCAGGCTCTGGACCCTGCTGGCTGTTCCCAGCTCCAGCCACGGTGTCCAGGACACAGGGTTTGTCACCTGGCCCTGCCAGAGGAGCTGGGGCAGTGAGGAAGAGGGCAGAGGTGCTGAGCCCCAGCTTAATTTCTCCATCCAGTTGCATTACAGCTGCAAAGTTCAGACGCTTCACAAGAAATTATCACCAACAGCCGTCAGCACCCGGCCTGTCGGAGCAAGTTAATGATTTGTCACCAGGGCTCTGCCCGCGCGTCACCGCGATTACGGCAGGCTCTGCCAGCAGCCAAAGGTCTCTCCCCCCACACAGAGGGACACGCTTTTCATCCAGCCACCTACCCCCAAAAGGCACACGGGACCCCAGCTCACCCACCCCACGGGGTCTGTGCCCCCCCTCCAGCACCGGGGCAGCCCCCCCGCAGGGCACGGCCGTCACCCCCGCCCAGGTCTGATCAGCCAAGCGTGGGATATTGGGAAAACACCGAACATTCCGCCTCCACCCCGCCAGAAGCTCCGCGCCTGGCAAAGAGGCCGAGGACTCGCTGGGAACAGACAGCGCAGATGTCGCGGGCTGCCCGACAAGCCCCGGCAGCCGCGGCACGAAGCTCCTGCCCTGTTTCCAAAGCGATTCCGGAGCCGAGAGTCCAAGGCGTGCCAGGATGCCTCCAGGCCCGTCAGCAGCCGCCGCAGAACCCATCGGGGATGGTGTATTTAGAAGGGTATTTCAAACCTCTGCTTAAATAGAAACATCTTCACCTCCCCCCTCCGCAGCCATCGACAAAGCGGGTGTGGCTGCAAAGCCAGCCCTGTTTAAGCACAGACACGGTGTTGAGGTCAAGTTTTAAGCCTTTTTGGAGCAGGAGTACCTGCCCCTTCCCACCCCCTTGTCCACCACTTTGTCGAGTATGTCCATGAGCAAAGAGGGGTAAAACCAACCCTCCCAGAGCAGAGAACACGATTCAAGGCACCAATGCAGCCCTGGTCCTCCTGAGCTGCCATCCCCAGCCGTTTCCATTCACACAGGCCCACCTGGGACAGCACACGGGGCTGAGACTGACCACCAACCCCCAGCTCTGGGTGATGCTGGGTGCCCACACACCCTGTCTAGGTGGGGAAGCACCAGCTGAACTCCAAGG
This sequence comes from Argya squamiceps, assembly GCA_037834095.1. Taxonomy (NCBI): domain Eukaryota; kingdom Metazoa; phylum Chordata; class Aves; order Passeriformes; family Leiothrichidae; genus Argya; species Argya squamiceps. The sequence continues at coordinate 2,434,396 of JBBMKD010000101.1, forward strand.
TAGGCTTATACTGCTGCAATAGACACTGTGTTTCTTTTTAACTTCTGTTAATTAGAAGCCAGTCTAATTTAAACCTTCAAACTCGCACAAGCGTCGGTACAGATGCTGGAATTAAAGTTCTGCAAGTTCTCTGTGCAGAGGCTCTGCTCCCCCAGCCTGCGGAGCGGGGCCAAGGGCAGCTTCGCTCCCAGGCTCTGCCATCTGCGAGCGGCAGCGCGCCCGGCAAAAGCGCCGTCTTAAATCCCGGAGATCTGGAAGTGTGATAAAAAGCCAAATCCAATCAAGCGCTCCCACACCAAACCACAGTCTTGAAGGGAAAGACTGTGTCAGGAACGGGCTGAGCTGCAGGAGCCGTGCAGCTGTACCGCAGTGCCTGCCCGGCTGCGAGGGCTGAGTAAGGGTTTCAGGTGGGGGAAACAAAGGGGTGAGTTAATGGGATTAAGGGCAGCGCCGAATGATACACCGAAATGCGGCACCAGGATCAGAGGGGACATTCCCCAAGGCCCTCGGCTGCAGCCCGGCCACGATTCACCCGCGCTGCCGCGGAGGCTCCAGGCACGGTGCACAAACTCCTCGCACACCCAGCCCCAGGAGACCCCTCCCAGCAGCCCGGCTCGTTCCCCCAGCCCCCCCTCCGGGGATGAACGCGCTTCCTGGAGCCGGCAAGGACACGGCACATCGCCCAGACAATAGACTGTAACGCCATTGTCTGAAGGAGGGCCCCGCACGGCCGCCCCACCTTTCCCCAGCGCCCTGAGCCCTGGGGACCCACGTCTGTCCCTGTTCCCGCACATCAGCCACAGTGCAAGGAGGGAGCACAATCCTCAGCCACCGCTGCCAGGAGCTCTGTGCGTCCCCGTCCTGATGGCCAACTTGTTTAAGCCAAATTAGCAGTAAAATGGGTTTTTCATGACGCTTCATGGAAATCCTCCAAAACAATGAGCGATCGCAGGCTTCAAACGTGCAAACACAGTTCCAGTGGGTGCCCTGCACCTTTCCACTCAGCTCCGACACCGACAAGGACACAGAAATGGACCCCGCAATTTTCTCATCCCTGTTTCCGGCTGGGCCGGACACTCCAAGAGCGGAGCCTGGAGCAGCCCCCGCGGACACTGCACCTGCCCTGGATGCGGCTGCCAGCCCGGAGCAAACGCCCCCGGCACCGCTCCAGCTCCATCCCCGCGGCAGCTGGCAGGGAGACGCTGCGCCCCCGGCTCCCCACCAGCCGATGGCAGACGGACACCAGACCCGCGAGCTGCTCCGGGCTGGCACCAGCGCCAAAACCAGCACGACGTGGGCTGGAGCAGGAGGTGAAGCGACTGGGGGGACTGTGTCACGGGGCGACCCCAGTCCCCACCACCCTTCTGGTATGGGGATGCTGACACGGGAACATCAAACCAGACATGGGACTCATCCAGGCACCCCAACAGCGTTATGGGGAAGCCGGAGGTGCAAGAACTTCCAGCGTGGCCGGAGAGGATGCAGGCTGATGCCCTCACACCCGTACAGGCACAATAGTGGCACAAGGCACCCTGTCCCGTCCCCAGCAGCAGCCGTGCCCTCCTGAGCATTCACTCTCCTCTCTCAGCACACGTCTCCCCGCGTTGCTCGTATGACAGCCCACGTTTGCCTTCTCCGGGCAACTCCCAGCAACATTTCAGCATTATCCTTTCATCTGTGCTGTAAACCCGATTAATTAAGCTAATCACTCAGCTAACGCAATTAGCGCGCTCTCTCCTCTCCAAACATCAGACAAACAGCCAAGTTTCGCTCCCCCCGCCGTTTCCCGGTGCGGATGTCCGCTGTCAGGGTCTCAGCTGGGACTCCCCCGTCGGCACTGTGCCCAGCCCCCCTAACCCGCGGGGGGCTGTCTGGGTGATGTCAGGTCACCCGCACTCCCCTCGGCCCTCTCAGCCCCCAGACCTCCCATGCCTGGCGGTGGGCGAAAGGTAGCCCCGGCCCCGCGGGTAGACACGGAGATGTCGAGGCGATCCAAGGTGGCCTCGAGAGCAGCACGCGGCGTCCCCAGGTGTGACTCTGGGCACTGAGCAGCCCAGTTTGCGTAAGAGCCCCAGAGCACCGGGCGAGCGCCGTGCCAGGGCCTCGCCCGCCCAGCGGCAGCTCCGGGCGGGGCCGGGGACAGGGTCGCCGCCTCGCACAGGAGCGCGGAGCAGCGACTCCCAAACTGGCTCCTGCAGCGCTGGGAAGGAGACGGGACAGCCCGGAGCAGTCCAGCTGCCCATGGGGGAAGCCCCGGGGACCCGCCCAACTGGTCCCGCGCAGGACCGGCCGAGCTCAGGGGCAGCACACGGGGAGCCCTGCCCCAGACGGCGGCAGCAGGGCCGAGCCGGGACGCCCGGTGCTGCCCGGCCCGGACACCCAGATCCTCCCCGCCCCGAGCGCAGCCGCTCCCCAGCCACGCACGGCGGAGTCCGCACGGCCCCGGTGCAGCCCAGCCCGGAATGACCGACGGCCACAACCCTGGCCCCGTTCCGGCCGCCCTAACTCTGCTCACCGCACCCTCCCCGCCGCGATCTCCGCCAGCCCGGTCCTCTCGACCCGTCCCTGTTCACCGGAGCGATCCCTGCCCAGTTTCGCCGGCCTACTGCCGCTCACCGTCGCTCCACCATGCCCGATGCTCGCTGACTCGGTTCCACTCACCTCACCGTCGCTCCCCGTGCCCGGTGCCCCGCCCCGCTCACCGTCGCTCCCCGTGCCCGGTGCGCCAGTCCCACTCACCGCCGCTACCCGTGCCAGGTGCCTCTGCCGCACTCACCGTCCCTCCCCGCCCGGTCCCGGTGCCCCAGCCCCGCTCACCGTCGCTCTCCGCCGCCCGCCCGCTCCTGCCCGAACAAAAGGCGAGCAGCGCCCCGCGCGCCGCCCCGCCCGCCACAGGCCCCGCCCCCCGCCCCAGGCCCCGCCCACATCGGTCACGTGGTCGCTGCCCCACGTGCTGGCGGCCCCTCGGGCTCCTGCGGCGGCGGCGCTGCCCTCACCGAGCGGCGGCCCCGGCACCGGCCCTGCCGCTGTCACCGAGCCATTGCCTGCCCTGCTGCTTGCACCAAAAGGGAACACCATCCTAAGAACGGTTTTTTGTCTGCGCGGAGCCACGGGAGTGAGGCCGGGCAGTGCGCGCCCTGGGGATCGCCAGCATGAAGAACAGAGAGAACAGCTGCGCCTGGGGCTGCTGGGCGTGAGGACTGAGATATAGCTGCAAGTGGGGTTGAGTGCTAATTAATAGAAAGGAGATGTAATGTACTGCCAGTTAATGCTGATGGCTTTGTACAGTGTGTAAACGGGTTTGATGGACGGCGAGCAGCGTTTTGTAGGAACCAGCCAGCTCCCGCTCTGTGCAAACTAGAATAAAAAACCAGGCTGAGCCCCAAATGCCTCACTTGGGTGTGTGAATGGGGGCTGTGCCCTGGGGAACGAGCCCGGGTTGGGGACAATGCCTCCATCCCCGAGCCTGGGCTCCCCTCCGCCCTGGCCCAGCACCCTTTGCCCTCTTAAAGACAACTAGCAGCAGGTTTTTTCCAAAACGGTCCAGGAAAAGTCAGGGTCCCTCCTCCCCACAAAACCCACTGCTTTAATAGATTGTGAATATTTTTCCTTAAGTTTTTATAAACATAGTGACATCGTATTTTTATAAACACATTAAGTGTCAATATGTATTTTTTTAAGCAGGGTGTTCTGAGAGTATGGAAGATGCTCCTAAAACCTCATTGGCAAAGAGAGGTCCAGAGAATCCTCTCTAGTCTGGTCCGGTGCTAGAAGTGCAGGATATGTGCCAGCAAGGATGGGATCCATAACAGTCCCAGGCTTCAAGTCCAACGGCAGGACCAGCCCCTCCTCTGGAGTCTGTTTCATGCTGAGAGTGTCACTGTGACCTCTGTCTTATCCCCAAAATATTCCCTCTGTCTCATACAGATGAACTCAGTTTTCTTCCAAAATATTCGTCCCTTCTGTGTTACCTCAGGTCTTACCCCAAATTTTTCTCTATCTGTCTACTACTGCCTACTTCACTCTCCCCTCAAAATTGCCAGCTCAATCTTGAATCTGCCTCATTCCTGGGGACCTGCTAGGACCTGTGGGGTCCTGACCCTGGTCACCACAGAGAGACCTGCCCCAGTCATGGGGAGATGAGGGATGGCACAGTGGGGCCACAACCAGGGTTTGGGACCAGGAGGAGGGAAAGTGCATTCAGTGGAACATGCTTGGAACCCCGGTTTGTTCATGGAGAAACCAGTCAAGAATTGCAGCAACACCCAACACAGAGGGTGGCATTAATGCTCTGGGCTTGGAGAACAGTTTCTTAGCAGAGCAGTTGTGGGGAGTGTAAAATGTACTCCTGAGAGTGCCTCAGGGAAACACAGATGCTCTCCTAGGAAACAAATACGAGTCAGTGTTGCAGCTAACCCCATGGGTGAGACACAACCCCTTGGCCTCATGGAACCAGGCCCCCCATCCTGCAAACACACCACAGGATTTCCAGTAGAGGAGTTCCTATCCTGTGGGCTGGAAGGGGTTTCCAAGAAGTGCTGCTTCCTTCAGTGACCAGTCAGGTTTGTGCTGGACCTGACTGGACATCCTGGTTTGTGCTGGGGTTGGGTTAATTTCTTCCTGAGGGGTGCAGTGCCACGTTCTGCATTCAGGGTGAGGATAATGCTCATCATATGTGGATGTTGTGGCTGCTGCTGGGCAATGCTGACCCTGCCAAGGGCTTTTCAGCTTCTTCTGCCCTGACAGCAAGCAGGGTGGGGGGCTACAGCCAAGACAGCTGATCCCAGCTGGGTCAGCTTTTATTTAAATCCCCTCCCTTTACCTTTCCCCATTTTACATACTGAGCATAATGCCATACAAGTGTGGGATGCAGATTTCCAGGCCATCAGAGCTGTCTGGGGGTGCTGCTGCTCATGACCTGGCCAAGTATCAGTCAGTTCCTGCAATTCCAGCCAGAATGTTGTGCTGGTCATGCAATTCTTCCACTTTTTCTAAATCAGAAGTAATTTTTTGGGATTCCCTGGCTATCCAAATTCCATTAGTTATCCAAATTCCATCTGCTTATGATTATCTCCATAGGCACAGTATAGTGGGACAGAAAAGGAAGAATAACAATACAAGAATTAGAATATACAAAACAAGCGGTGCACGATGGAGGATGGAGGAGCATCCCTGGAAAGTTGTCCCAGACTGACCAAGCGTGTGGCATCTATTGCGTGAACTGTTGACTCAACACAGCGACAAACAGGGAACTACCTCAGGACGAAACTTTTGGGGGAGCGCGCGAAACACGTTGTGCCGCTGAGAGCCGCTACAGCCCTCACGGACCGAGCACGGAGCCGACCTGCTCGGCTGGAGAACGAGCCCCGGGAGGTGCGGACTCCGCGGGGGAGCTGTCGGCTCTCCAGGGCGGTGCTGCGCCGCGGGAGGACGGATGGACCCGCCCCGGGCCCGCCCCTTCCGCGCCGGGGGCGCGATGGAGGCCGGGTTGGCGGCGGGGAGGGAGGTGGTGGCAGCGGAGGGGGCGAGCGAGGCGGAGGCGGCGGTGGTAGCCGAGGCGCTGCGGCTGCTGCGGATCGAGCCCTCGGCCG
>JBBMKD010000101.1:2446468-2456918 GCA_037834095.1 Argya squamiceps
GGAGGGAGATGCCTCAGCACCACCGTGCGCGGGCGGACCCTCCAGGCCGGCGGTGCCCGGAGGTGTCCTCGCCGCTGGCCGGTGCCAAGCCCGAGGCCACACGCCCTGTGCCGTGCCAGATCGCAGCCTCAGAGCTGTCCCATGCCAGGCCTCGGCATGGCCACACTGGCCCCGGCCCAAACCCAGTGCTTTATCGCTGGCTGGACGGTGGCACTGAGGGATGTGACAGCGCGGGGCAGGAGCCAGGACGCTGCTGAGGTTTCTCCCGGCGGATCAGAGGCCCAGCGCCACACAGGGCTGTGGTGCCACCATCCCTGTCAGCACTCACTTGGCTTTGAGGCCCTGTCCCCGCGCCATCGGGACAGCCACGTGTCCCCCCAGGCTGCTCCAAGCAGGGCTGAAGGTGCCCAGCCCCGGTGTGGTGTTTTGGGGGCTGCAGAGCACTCCGCGGCTGAGCTGGGGGGGCTGACCCTGCTTTGCTGGAGCTGTTGCTTTCACTGGTAGCACTGAGCCTCAGAGGAGCTGGGTAGGGATTTGGGTTTGGGTTCACAGCCTGTTGCATTTCCCACCTGGCACTCGACAAAGGCTCTTGCCAAGGCGTCTGTTTCTTGCCGATGGATTTGGGGGTGCAGGGATGTGTGGGCAACACCCCTGTGAGTGTTTGAGGCTGTGTTTGTCTAGGAAGGGCTGCTAGGAGAATTTCACATTTTTAATCATCGCCATTCAGTAAAGGCTCTGCCAACGGCAATCTCGTTATTAAAACACTCAAATCCTTTTATTTACTCTCCCGAACTGCTGGGACTGAGCAGCAGCATCGTGCGCCGGGTGCAGTGAGCTGGCAGAGGCAGAAGGAAGAAGAGAGGGAGGAGGAGGCACAAGAGCACTAGGACCTGGGGCCTGGCTGGGCCGGGCCTGCAGCCGCTCCTCAATGCCTCAGTCAGCTTTTCCTTCGGAGGAGGAATTGTCCAAGAAAAGAAAAGAAAAAAAAAAAAAAAAAGAGAGAGAGAGAGAGTAAATAGTGAGAGGTGAAAAGAAAAACAACAAAAAAAAGGAGGAGAGTAAAAAAAGAGGAAGAGAGGGGGAATAAGAGAAATAAAAAAAGGAGGGGAAAAAGTAAGAGGAAAAACAAAAGAGGGAAAAAGAATAACCCCTCCCGCCGTGGATCGTTCTTTGCCGCGGTGTCAGCACGGCGGGGGGAGCGCGGCGGGGCCCGGACACGTCTACAGAAATTCCAAGAGGGCCGGGCTGGGCGGGCGGAGGGGAAGGGACGGGAAAACGAAGGCAAAGGGGCGTCCCGGGCAGGAAAGGGGCGTCCTGAACCCCCCGCCCTCCTCCTTCCCCCCGCCGGGCCCTTCCGCCGCTTCAGCCCCAGCGCCATGGCCACGGCCGCGGGCAGCCGCCGCCTCCTCCTCCTCCTCCTCCTTCTCCTGCTGGGCGTCCTGGGGGCCCCGGCGCTGGGGGACCCCGGCCCCTTAGAAGACGTGGTGATAGACAGATACTATATTCCCAAAATCTGCCTGCGGGAGGCGCAGATGGGGGATTTCATTCGCTACCACTACAATGGGACCTTTAAAGATGGCAAAAAGTTTGACTCCAGGTATCGGCCGCGGCTCCGTGCCGGCTGCATGCGGGGGGCAGCTGCGGCGGGACCCTGCATGCCTCCCCCAGCCCCCAGCCCGCATGCCGGGGCAGGCGGACAGCTGCGGGGACCCCGCATGTGTCCCCCCAGCCCCGGGGCAGGGGCAGCCAGGCCAGAGCAGGCAGCTGCCTGCGCCAGACAACGCCCAGCACCCCCGGCTTTGAACCAAGGGGAGCTTTTGGTGGGTGCTGGGGTAACACTGGGAGCCCTGTACATGCATCCCCATGCCCTGTACACGTGTCAGCCTGAAGAGAACACCCAGCCCAGGCTTGCAGCCCCTTTCTGCAGCCCCTTTCTGTAGCCCCTGCCCGGGCTGCCCCGCCGGGTCCCACAGAGTCTCCCAGCCCTTCAGGGAGGCTGCATACCCCCAGCTCCACAGAGCTGTGGGATCGCCTGTCCGGGGCACAGGCATGATTTGGCCCTAATTGGCATGCTCTGCACTCAGGAACACGTATCTACATGTGCTGCACGGGCAGGAAAATGCTTAAAGCACTTTGAGACGTGGCAGCAGCAAAACCCTTCATTATCCCAGAGCTCTGCTGGGCTCAGTGTTCCTTGGCCCCTGCATCGTCCCTGCACTGCTCATGCTGGCTGGGAATCAGGGCTGGGGCAGACCCTGGTTTGCAGCACCATGAGCAGGAAGGAGAACTGGGGACACAGAAACAACTGGAGCCGTGCTGGGGCTCAGCCCCACCACCATGTAGTAGTAAAAATTTCTCAGGCAGATGGGTTTTTTTAAGTTCTGGGAAGCAAAGGGGTTTGATGTTTGACACAGTTTGATGTGTCTTATCTTTCTTGTGAACATCAATGGGGGAGAAAGTAACTGCAGTGGGAGCCTGGGGACACTCACTGCTAAAAGAATTCTCTCCCAGGAGGACATCTGCTGCCCCAGTAGTTTCTTGGAGTATTTTAAAGTTCAAAAATAAAAACAAATTTGCAGCTTAAAAATGAGGCCAGGACGTCGTCTTTCCTCATCACTGCATAAAGCTCTAATGTGCTGTGCACAAAATGATTTGGAAGCAGCAGGAAATCGTAGAGCTGCCGGCCTCCAGCCCAGCTCAGTGGGTGAGATCTGAGGAGGGTGTGAATGGCTTCTGGGGGTGCAGGATCAGGCTGAAGTCCTGACCAGTGCCCAAGAGGCCAGCTACCCTCCAGCAGCATGGGATTGAGCCCACTAGGATCCATGTTTTTGAGCTATGGGCTCTGCCTGCAACACAGGAACCCAGGCTGTGATGGGAGAGCTGCACACTGGGCGGGGGGCAGCCCTGTCCCTCTGCTCCGCCCCACCAGCACTGGCAGCTTTGGGAGCTTCCTCCGTTTTCCCACCTCTGATGGGTGTGTCCCTTTGCCCCAGCTATGACCGAGGGGCCACGGTGGCCGGCGTGGTGGGCGTTGGGCGGCTGATCACGGGCATGGACCGGGGGCTGCAGGGCATGTGCGTCAACGAGCGGCGTCACCTCATCGTGCCGCCCCACCTGGGCTACGGCAGCATCGGCGTGGGTAAGGGGCCCTGGCACGGGGCTGAGGGAGAAAACCCCCCAGGGCTGGCGTTAGCAGGGACAGGGCTCTAGTGCTCCCCTGGCAGATGTGGCCTAATTGTGGCTCCATGGCCAGGGTGAGTGGTGCTGAAGTGGGGCTTCCCTGGGACAGAGGGGTCCTGCCTCTAGCCAAACCGTGCTGCTTTCCCAGGGGCTAGCATGGGTCTCCAGCAGCCTTGAGTAGCTAGAGAGCCTGTGGGTGGCCTGAGCACAGTGTTGGTCCCACTTAAGATGTTCTGTCCCTGGGAGAGAGGGGTCCTGCCCCTAGCCAGACCGTGCTGCTTTCCCAGGGACTGGCATTGGTCTCTGGCAGCACTGAGTAGCCAGAGGAGAGAGCCCGTGGGTGGCCTGAGCACAGTGTTGGTCCCACTTAAGATGCTCTGTCCTTGTGGTGCCCCTTTAGCGGGGCTGATCCCCCCAGATGCCACCCTGTACTTTGATGTGGTCATGCTGGACATCTGGAACAAGAACGACAAGCTGCAGATCACCACCCTGTCCAAGCCCGAGCGCTGCAACCGCACGGTGGAGAACTCGGACTTCGTGCGGTACCACTACAACGGCACACTGCTGGATGGGACCCCCTTCGACTCCAGGTATGGGCTGCTGGGATGCACCCTGGCCTCAGGGCACAGGCCTGTGGGGCTGGGATGCACTCTCTGCCTTGACACTGGGCCACTAGGGGTGGCTGTGACCCAGGGACACCGGGCTGGGCACACAGTCGGAGCAGCCTCACCCTGTACTCCCTCCCTGCTCCATGGTGGAGCTCCGTGATCCCCCAAACCAGCCTCTGGCACAGCACTGCCCTGGCTCACAGCCACCCCCACCCTCATTGTCCACTACCAGTTACAGCAAGGGCAGCACCTATGACACCTACGTGGGCACTGGGTGGCTGATCAAGGGCATGGACCAGGGGTTGCTGGGCATGTGCGCTGGGGAGAAGAGGAGCATCATCATCCCCCCATTCCTGGCCTATGGGGAGAAGGGCTACGGTGAGCCAGGCACCACCCATCGTGCCAGCCCCTTCCGTCCCAGCTCTGACCAGAGCCCCCTGGTGTAGAAGGACCCTCCATTAGGCTGACCTGTGTCTTCTCCCAGGGACCGTGATCCCACCGCAGGCATCGCTGGTGTTCAGTGTACTGCTGGTGGATTTCCACAATCCCAAGGATGGTGTTTTTCTGGAGCATCTGGAGGTGCCAGAGTCCTGCAAGCGCCGGGCTGTGACCGGGGACTTTGTCCGCTACCACTACAATGGGACACTCATGGACGGGACACTCTTTGACTCCAGGTGTGGGAGGAAGTGGCTGCGTTGGGAGAGCCCCAGGAGAGGATGTCCTCTCCTGCCCCATGGCTCCAAGGAAAGGCAGGAGAAGGACAATGGGCATGAAATAGGCTAAAAAGGACAATATTTGTTTGTTGCATCTCTTGGAGCAAGGTTTGGTTCCTGGGGGAGCAGGAGAGGCTGGGAGGAGGGGTGTGGGTTGGGGTGTAGGGGCTGGGAGGATTGACAGTGCTGGGACTTCTCTTGCTGCAGTTACTCTCGCAATCAGACCTACAACACCTACATTGGGAAGGGCTACATCATCCCTGGCATGGATCAGGGGCTGCAGGGGGTCTGCATGGGAGAGCACCGCCGAGTGATCATCCCCCCACACCTGGCTTACGGGGAGAACGGTGCAGGTAAATCTGCAGAGGGCTCCGAGGGATGGGCACATCAAGGGATGTGGGAAGAAGCAGGGAAAGGCTTCACTGGCCCCGCAGCGCTCCAGCAGCTTCTTTCACCCTCCTCTTCCAGGAGATAAAATTCCTGGCTCAGCCGTGCTCATCTTTGATGTCCATGTCATTGACTTCCACAACCCTGAGGACCCGGTGGAGATCGAGACCGTGTTCCGGCCCGAGGGCTGCAATGTCACCACCCGTGACCGGGACTTTGTCCGCTACCACTACAACTGCTCCTTGCTGGATGGCACCCGGCTCTTCTCCTCGTGCGTGCCCCCAGCACTCCTGTCCTTCCTGGGGCCAGACCCTGGGCAGGCAGCGGGACCATCCGCTCTGCAACAGGCAGTGCTGGAGCATCGGCCGCAGGGCAGCAGGATGGGGAGGGTTCAAGGGACACAGTGGGATGGATGTGGCCGTGGCATGGAGGGTGTGGAACATCATGGCATATCAGGATAGACAATTTGGGATTCTGGGCTATGGTGGGATGGAAGGGTTGAGATTTCAGGGCTGTCTACTTGATTCGAGGGACTTTTCTCACCTGCACTGTTTCCTCTGTGCCTCCTGCAGCCACGACTACGAGAAGCCCCAGGAGGTAACTCTGGGGGCCAACAAGGTGATCGAGGGGCTGAACAGTGGCCTCCTGGACATGTGTGCAGGGGAGAGGCGGGTGCTCATCATTCCCCCACACCTGGGCCACGGGGAGAGCGGAGGTAAGGGAGCGGCAGCCAATGTGTGCAATGCAAAGGTGGTTCAGCCTTGCTGGGCTCCTGCTGGGCTCCATCACCCCTTGCCCTGCCAGGGCTGTGGGGCTCAGGGCCAGGGCTTTGCCTTGCTCCCTGTGGTGCTGGAGCCTTTGCTGTGTTTCCAGCCCGGGGGGTGCCTGGCAGTGCCGTGCTCCGCTTCGAGGTGGAGCTGATCTCCATGGAGGAGGGGGTTCCTGAGGGCTACCTCTTCATCTGGCACGGGGAGCCACCAGCCAGCCTGTACGAGCAGATGGACCTCAACAAGGACGGGGGGATCCCTGCTGATGAGGTGAGTGGGTCCCAATGGTGGGGTGCAGGAGGAAATGGGGGCACAGGGGACCCCACCCTGGGCAGCAGCACTTGAAGGGCACTGCTGCCCCTGGGCTCTTGGGAGCCTGCAGAGCTGTGCAGAAGAACACCCCAGCCAAAGCAGTGTTGCTGTGTGCAAGCAGTGTCACCAAGAGCAGCCTCTGCTCCAGTCCCTGCCTGTCCTTGTCATGGGCTGTGGTCTCCCTGCCCTGCGTGGTGCTGGCTGCACAGAAACAAGCAGCATCTCTTCCCTCTTCTCTCTCCAGTTCTCCACCTTCATCAAGACCCAGGTGGCAGAGGGGAAGGGCCGCCTCATGCCCAGCTCTGACCCAGAGAAGGTCATTGCTGACATGTTCCAGAACCAGGACCGCAACCAGGACGGGAAGATCACACCCGACGAGCTGAAGCTCAAGTTGGACGAGGACCAGGAGAAGATTCATGAGGAGCTCTGAGGAGCAGCCCCCGCTGTTCCTGGAGACAGGACTCATCCTTGCCATGTCATGGCTGGTCTCCCACCCTGGGAATCTGCCCCTGCCCCTCCCCAGTCCTGCAGGGGGCCGGGTTTTGATTTTCACCTCTTATTAACTGAGGGCATTTTGATGTGTTCTCCTGAGCAGGAAAACTCAGCCCTCAGCTAATAAACCCAGACAAGAAGGTGTCCCCTCCCTAAGCCCCTTCATCCTCCACCAGTGACTGCAGGTCCAGCTCCAGCCTCCTCACCTGTCTGTGCTGCCTCAGGGGCCAGGCAGGATGTAGGGGTGTTCCTCCTCACCTCCACCACAGCATTTCGTAGTTTAGGGTTGGGGATTGGGTTTTTTATATAAACATTTAAAATTCTTTAGAGAGAAGAAAGAGAAGCCTTTTGTCCCAGTCCCTGTTCTGTCCCTGCTGCCATCCTCCCTGGGACAAGAAGCTGAAAGGGGCTCAGCTTCCCAGGGTGAAACTCCAATACTCTGCAGGCATCTGCCATTCCAAAAGTCTGGGCCCCCTGGAACTGTGGGACCTGGCAAACCCCTCATCAGCTGGGAGAAGGGAAACAGACCCTCATCCCCCAGCCCTCAGGGAGCAGCACTGTCCCCTTCACACCCGCCCCACCTCCCAGCCCCCAGTGATTGAGACAAATCAGACCCATTTAGTTTCAATGCCTAAATACAGGTCACAGCCTTGGAGTGCTCAGGTCCTCCTGTTGGGCCCAGCACAGCTCTGGCCCCCAAAGCCTCTGCAATTTGTCCTCAACAGTGATAGAAGAAATGCAGGAGCACAGCAGTGCAGAGCAAACCCCTCAAACGGGGACTCTGCCTTGCACCAAATAAATAATTCCTCCAGGTTTCCAAGGAGTTTGTCTGTGTTTGGTTATTTGCCATGAAATCTTCCCATGTGTTTGGGTAGTGGCACAGCTTTGCCAGTGCCCAGGGGGATTCCAGGCTCCAGCATCCACTGGGTCTGGCAGGAGAAACCAAAATTCCTGCCTGGGGGCCTCCACCAAAGCCAACACAGGTCCAGCACCCAGAGATGGCTGATGGGCTCTGGTGGGATGAGGAGCTGGTGAGCAGAGGCAGCTGCCAGTGCTAGCCCAGGGAACAAATCTGCTCCAGGCCCTCAGTGCTGCATACAAACCATCTGTGACCCAGCTTTAGCCAATTATGTTTTTATTCCAAAACAGACTACAAATCTGTTCTTCCCAAAGTCCCACATAAACAGAGGTTATACAGCAATAAAATGGTCTTTTCCTATTGCTGCTCTGAGAGCCTAGGATCAGCCCAGAAATTTAGTACACAAACATGGCCAGGTAAAACATCGCTTAAAACTCAAAATTCTGCCACTGGCTCCTCCTCCCCCATCCCCACCCCTCCTCCTCTGATCCCTGGCAGATAAACTTACTTCTGGCTTTGGGCAGCAGCAGCAGCCGAGCTCCAGGGCCTTCAGGGACGGCTGGAAAAAGCTCTTTTTCCACAGTAAGAGCTGGACTGGTGCAAGAGGGACGGGTGAGCTGAGACACAAGGCCAGAAAGCTGGTGGTTTACATGGGGAATGTGAGGTTGGGTGATGTGATGGCCAGCAGGGCCACACCAGCCCAGCAGATGCACTGGCACCAGAGTCAGCCCGGGAGCTTTGAAGCCCACAGAAGACAGGATGAGAGAGAGAGAATGTCCTCAGCCCACAGTAAACTATCTCCATTCCAACCCCAGCTGCTGAAGCAAGTGCAGAACATCTCTGTCTGAAACATGGAATGGTTTGTCATGGCCTCAGGAGGTGGCAGGGATGAATTCCCAGCAGGATGAAGTCTGAGCGGGATAGAGTCAGTCTGGGTGGGAAACTGCAGAGCCAGGCAGGGCTGGGGTAAAGGGAAAGGAGAAGCTTCCTCCATCTCACCTCACCTGCTCCAGGGCATTAATGAGGTCAGTACCAGCAGATCCCCTCCAGCTCTGTCCCAGAAAGGACATTCCCTGCCCAGTGCCTGCTGTGTGGCTGAGCTGGGACACCGTGTCCCCAGCTCACGTCTCCGTCAGGATGAACCGCAGAATCCCGTTCACCACGTCCAGTGTCTCGTCGCTCTCCAGCACAACGTCATAGGAATCCAGGTACTTCCCCCTCCGCTCCTCCACCTGCCAGCACCACGAACAACCAACAGCTGAGGGGGAGGATATTCCATCCACAGCCCCTCACTACCAAAAAGGGGGTCAATAACTACCCAGACCATTTCCCAGACACAGCAGGAGCTCAGCAGACACCCACAGGTCCCTCTGCACACCCCACGGGAGCTTGTACCAATCTCTTACATGACCAAATCACTGGGGCAGCCCCCTGCCTCTCCCCAGGCCTGGCACCTGGGGAAGGCTGGCAGGGAAGCACTAAACTGCTCCTCTCACCCACCTTGTCATTGAGAAAGCCAATCTTGAGGATGTTCTCCACGCTGGGAACACCGTCTGCCATCGTCAGGTCACCCATGGAGTCCCCCAGCAGGATGATGTTTGTCCTTGTGCTCAGCTGCTGGAAGTACCCTGTGCCCTGCAGCACGGTGTTGTTCTTGTTGTAGGTGTGGATGAGGGGTCCCCTGAAGTGTGTGAGGACTCCCTGAGCACGTGGGACAGACAGACAGACAGCTCTTCACCCGACAGTGTCTCTGCTAATCATGTCCCAGCCCCACACCACTCCCCTCACACTCTCACCACACAGATGCAATGCAAGAACTCACATCATCATTGAAGTCCATGTAGTTGGACACCACATTGACATTGGGGTAGAAGACGTTGGCCTGACGGATAATCTCTTCCAGGACATCACCAATGCCAGCAGAGAAGATGAACAGGGGGACGTTGTTCTTATGCAGCTGATCAAAGAACTCCTTGAAGCCATCCCTAGAGCAGGAGTGTCCATTGCACAGGGCTGTGTTACCAGCGTGGTGCCTGGTGCCCTGTGCTGGCAGCATGCTCAGCCCAGCTCCTGTTCCTGCCCTCCACTTCCCAAACAGAAACACACATGTGAGCTCTGCAAACAGCACGAGCTCTCTGTGGCACCAGCACTCCTGTGGCCTTCCCTGTACAGAACCCCAGAGTTGTGGGTGCAGCAGCTGGGCGGGCACTTGTGGGAACACAGAGCACTCCAGCTTTTTGCCTGGCATCTCGTGAGCACATCAGCTGCTCAGCAGGGGCACAGGGCACAGCCTGTCTGCACACAGCCACACCTGTGGGCGCTGCCAGGAACCACGTGGGAGATGTGCAACAAGTCAGACTGGTTGGGAGGATGATCAGAACAGCCTGTGACAGCCCCAGTCTCCCAGGACACAATTCCATGCAGAAGTGGAACTTGGACTCATGAAAAGCCATCTCCTCCCTGAGCCTGGCAGCAACCTAGCAAAGCCCAGCTCTCCAAGCCAGCCTTAGGGCCACAGCTGCCAGGTCAGCTTTAGCAGCAAGTTCTAGCAAAACATTTTTGTACTGTGGGTGAAATCTGCTGCTGAGCCAAGGGCCTGCATCAGGCTTGGCAGTTTCAGTGCAAAGTACACAGCTCTGCTGGAAGCAGGGAGCTGCATGCTGCCCCTGCATCCTGCCCTGCAAATGGGGAGCTGTGCCCAGCACATGCCCCTCAGCTGCCCCTTGCCAAGGCCCAAGAGAGGGGTAGTGGCTTCAGAGCAGGAAGGGAGCAGCCTGCAGCCAAGGAGCAAGCTCGGGCTCTGGCTCATGTTCTGACTTCATGAGCACTCAGCCCCAGGAGTGAGCAAGGGAGGCTGGCACTGGTGACACTGCAGTGTGGTGACAGCACAGAGACCTGGCTACACGGGCAGGAGAGAAGGGCTGTGGGCAGCCAAGCTGTTCCTCAGCATCACACTGCCAGGCCCAAACCTCAGCACCACACTGCCATGCCCAAACCTCAGCACCACACTGCCATGCCCAAACCTCAGCATCACATCCCAGGCCCAAACCTCAGCATCACATCCCAGGCCCAAACCTGAGCATCACAACCCCAGGCCCAAACCTCAGCATCACACTGCCGTGCCCAAACATC
>JBBMKD010000101.1:2459784-2470712 GCA_037834095.1 Argya squamiceps
GGCGGGACCGGAACGGGGCCGCGGGCCCGGGGGTCCGGGCGGTGCTCCGGGAGCGTTCGGTGGTTGCTGCGGCCGGAGAATCTTCCGGCGCTCCGCCCCGCGTCTGCAGCAGCTCCGACCGGGGGTTGCGTTTCCCTCGCGACCAGCCGGGAAGGCGAAAGATAAGAAAGAAAAAAGAAATTTAAAAAAAAAAAAAAAGGTCACCCGCCTTTTCTTGGCCGCGGGGCTCCCGCCCGGCACCGAACCACCCCGCAGCCCCGGGAACACTGGGAACACTGAGTCACGGAACACTGGCGGGAGAGAAGCCCTCAAAGAAAAATCCCCCAGCATTGCCAAAGCCACCATTCACCGATGTTCCTAAGTGCCACATCCACAAGACTTTTAAAACCCTCCAGAGGTGAGGATCCACCACTACTGCCCTCGGCAGCCTGTGCCAGGGCTGGACAACCCATTCGGGGAAAAAAAAAATCCTGGCATTACCAATACATCACCTGAACCTCCACTGACAAAGCAGCAGGGATAGTGTGTGTGACAGCACTTACATGAGCTGGACTGTACCTCAGCTTCCTCCTGGGCAAGGTGGCACAAGACCCTTCAGCAGTGGTTCATGCCCACATTGGGGGGCTGTTTCACCCCAGTGAAATATTAGTGAAGGGCTGCCAGGAGATCAATCACATGGCTGGTTTTGCTCCAAGCAACCATCAAGATGGTGCATGTCTGGGATCCAGTATAACCCGGGCTGTAGGGAAGCAAAGGCTGGGGGCAACCATAGAATGCTGGGCCTGGGTCACCCCTGCATCTCTGTGATGTCATTATGGGGTACAATCCAGAACCAGAAAGGGGGCCCAGTGCTGGATGGTTCAGGACAACACCAGAGTGCTCCACACACCTCAGCAAGGTCCACTGCCTCTGGCTCCAATGTGAGGGATAACTTGGCACCTACCAAATATTCATCCTCCAACATGGAGAGGAAGATAAGCGATAGGAAATGCAGCATCTCCAATGAACTCCGCCTGGAAGGGAGATTCTGTGATGTGATCATCAGTGTAGATGGGGTGGAATTCAAAGCTCACAAGCTCATCCTCTCTTGCTGCAGTATCTACTTCAGGTCAGTACTTGAAACACAGAGGGATGGGGGCAAAGAGTATTCCCTGATTGAGGTCACCCTGCCTCAGCACTTCTCCAGGGCTTCCACCTGCCCTGACCCTTTTATCAAGTGATTTCGCATAGTCCTCACACCTCCCTGAACACCAGGATTAATCCACATATCAATGGCTTTTGGCAGTGGTGTCAGAGGAGCCCCAGACACAGTGCAGGGCTGAAGCCTGGCCAGCCTGGCCTAGCTACCACGAGGCAGTTTTGCCTTCCCCACACCCTGTGACTCTGGGGTTCAAGGCCTGGTGCTGCACCTGGGTTGAGGCAACCCCACCCCAGTATCAATCTGGGCTGGGGGATGAACTGATTGACAGCAGCCCTGGGGAGAAGGACTTGGGGTGTTGGTGGGTGAGAGGCTGAACATGCCCTGGTTGTATGCACTGGCTCCCAGAAAACCCCCGTTGTCCTGGGCTGATCCCCACATCATGGGCAGCAGACAATGGGGGGGATTCTGCCCCTCTGCTGCTCTCAGGTGAAACCCCTTGCCCAGCTGCCTCTAGCTCTGGTATGCTCCAGAGGCTGTGTCTCCTTTTTTAAACAACCAGCAAGTAAAACATTAATCAATAAACAATGGGGCCTCCCAGAATAGCTCCTACCAGTGCCAAAACTGGTGCCCTAGAGGCAGGGGGAGCACAGGGGATCCAGGGGCAGGGTTTAATGCAGCAACACCATGTTTTCAGGACTCTGTTTACCAACTGGGACAGTGCAGACAAGATGGTCTATCAAATCCCTGGCATTTCACCGGAAATGATGGGTCTCATCATCAATTACGCCTACACCGGGACAGTACCAATCACAGAGGACAACGTTGAGAGTTTGCTGGCTGCAGCAGATCAGTTCAATGTCATGGGCATCGTCAGCCTGTGCTGTGAGTTCCTCAGTTCCAGGCTGTGCTTTGAGAATTGCATTGGCATTTGCAGACTCACTGAC
This sequence comes from Argya squamiceps, assembly GCA_037834095.1. Lineage (NCBI taxonomy): Eukaryota > Metazoa > Chordata > Aves > Passeriformes > Leiothrichidae > Argya > Argya squamiceps. The sequence continues at coordinate 2,461,870 of JBBMKD010000101.1, forward strand.
TATTACCACTGCCCCGACCTGCGCGCAGCTGCCTGCGTGTACATCCTGCATCACTTCGAGGAGGTGTCCCAGGTGTCTGAGGAGTTCCTAGACCTTTCTGCCGAGGAGCTGGCACACATCATTGAGAAGGATGAGCTCAACGTGCGGCGAGAAGAAGCCGTGTTTGAGGCTGTGCTGAGGTGGATCGCTCATGACCCGCAGAACAGGAGGCAGCACATCGCCTGCTTGCTCAGCAAGGTGGGTGCAGCGCTGCTTTGGAGCTGCCCCCACAGGCTGCCGAGGGGGAAACCATCAGTATTAGCACTCCAACCTCCTCCTTGCATGTTTCAGGTTCGACTGGCACTCCTACAATCCGACTACTTCATGAACAACGTGAAAGCTCACGAGTACGTGAAAGACAATGCCAGCTGCAAAGATCTCATCATCAGTGCCCTGTCCGAAATCTACGACCTGAACTCCTACGGCCAGAGTTCCTCAGTCAATGCCAACCCACTCACGCGGCCGCGCCTGCCCTACGCCATCCTCTTCGCCATCGGGGGCTGGAGCGGGGGTGGCGCCACCAGCGCCATCGAGACCTACGACGGCCGCACTGACAAGTGGCTGAACATCCCCTGGGAGCAAGAGAGCCCCGTTGCTTATCATGGCTCGGCTTATTTGAAAGGCCACGTCTACGTTATCGGTGGATTCGACGGCACGGATTATTTCAACATTGTCAAACGGTTTGATCCACTCCAGAAGACGTGGCAGCAGGTAGCACCGATGCACTCACGGCGCTGCTACGTCAGTGTCACCGTCGTGGACAACTTCATCTATGCCATGGGAGGGTTTGATGGGTACATGCGGCTCAACACAGCAGAGCGGTATGACCCAGACACCAACCAGTGGACCCTGATCACCCCCATGCACGAGCAGAGGAGCGACGCCAGTGCAACCACGCTGAATGGAAAGGTAAACTAAGCCCAGCTAAGAGCAGCTGGGGTTGCTGCATGAAGGAAGTTCACATAAACCCTCACTAAATTGGTAACACTTAAATTCGTAACAATTCATTAAGTCCTGGAGCTACAGATATAAAGCAGCCTGCCTGGTGTGGCAGAGATGTGACCAGGAGTACAAAAACTCTGCCAGAGGTGTTGTCCACCTGGTGCCCAATGGCTCTTTTCATGGCCATAGGTACAATACCAGGCCTGTTTGCTTCATGCAGCTTGGAAAATCCACAGCCAAAATTTTGCTGGCATCAACTTTTTGCACTGCTGCTTCCTCAAACTCAGGATGACAAGACCATCCCCATTCTAAAACAAAACACCCCAAAAATGCTGCTACACCATTCATTTTCTCTTCAACATGTTTCCTTACCAAGGAACGGGGTCTAACCACCCCATTCAGTTTCCCACCTCTCCTGTCCCCCCAGGTTTACATCTGTGGTGGGTTTGATGGCGATCAGTGCCTGAGCTCAGCTGAAGTGTTCAACCCCACCACAAACCAGTGGTCCCTGATTGCCCCAATGAGCAGCAGGAGAAGCGGAGTTGGGGTGATGGCGTACGGGAACCAGGTGTACGCGGTAAGGGCCAACACCACCCAGCACTGCAGTCCTTCGGGTGGCTGCAGCTCCCAGCTCCCCAGGGTGGCCATGTGTTTACATGAGCTTTAGGGAACTTAAGGGCCAAAATGGTTGATAGACTTCCTGAGAATGTTATCACCCATCACAGGCTTTTGAGTATGAAAATGGTGTTTGGCAATGTTTAAACAGCTGCAGCACAGAACATAATTTCTGCCGCTGCCAACAGCATCAGCAGCACAGAGCAGGGGCTTGGGCCTGTTCTTGCATTGTTTAAGCTCTCCATGGACTGCATCCAGCCTCTGGAGACCTGTCAAAATTGACAGTTGCATAAAGTGCTATGGAAAGCGCTCCTCAGAGAGCAGGAAACAATATAACAAGAGCCATGTTTGGAGGTCTTGTGCTCTCTGCCACCCTCAGACTGCAGCCAGGGAGGCAGGAGCAGTTCCCATCTCACTGTGCATGCCGGGAACCAGCTGAGGAAAGGCCCCTCTCAAGCTGTGTCCCTTTGGCCTTCACAGGTTGGAGGGTTTGATGGCAACAGCCGGCTCCAGAGTGTGGAAGCGTACAACCCTATCGCCAACGCCTGGCACGCCGTGCCCTCCATGCTAAATCCACGCAGCAATTTTGGCATTGAGGTGATGGACGGCCTGTTGTTCGTGGTCGGGGGCTTCAATGGGTTCAGCACCACCGTTGCCACCGAGTGCTACGAGGAGGACACCAACGAGTGGTACGACGCCCACAGCATGGGCATCACCCGCAGTGCCGTCAGCTGCTGCGTGGTGCCAGGACTCTCCAATGTCATGGAATACATCGCCAGGCAACACTACTACCAGCACAGCTCCTCCATGGACATCTTGTTCACCAATTCAACGCGGAGCTCGCCGCTGTAAATTTCCCCTTAGCTAAAGTTCCCCTTAGCTAGGAGTGTTGTGATCAGCCATCACTGGATGCTTGTGTAAATAGTCCTGCGTATCTAATACAGTCTTCTGAGCATCCCATCATTGGATGCCTGTGTAAATAGTTCTCTTCATGTCATAAAGTCCCCATGGCAGCAAGGGAGTATGTTCTCTTGTTCTAAAATAGAAGCAATTGTAACAGGCCAAAAGGATTATTAGGATTTCAAATTTGCACTCAACACCATTACCCAACATGAGTATCAGCCACACCCTATGTATCAACTTTAAAAATCAAAAGCACAACAGAATGCTAGAGAAATAAAAGGTTTATTTTCATTAATTCACCTCTTACAATAAACTTTAGTACAGTGTATTTAAGGTCAAGAACAGGACAGCAGGATCTGTTTCAAAGGATCTATGACACACACGACTTTACCTCACAGGTAAGGACAGGAGTGCTGCTCCCCAGGAAACTGCTGTCCCTTTGTTAATAGAGACCAGAGCTGCTGCAACCCACAGTGACATGGACCCACGAGGAGAATCTGACTATTAATGGTCATCAAACAGCTCGTTAGTTCCACGCTCTACATTCATATTAGTAACGGTTAGATCCTCAAGAGCACCTGTTTTATCATATTCCACCCAGGACTGTCAAACAGGAGATGGCTTGTACCCCAACCTAAGGTGGATAGAGCTGGAAATAAATCCAAGCCACAAACCACTTTCTTTACTCTTGCTTTTCAAAGCCCATTGGATGTTACAACATCCTGTTACAAGGCTGTAGTAAGAACAACATAAAAAGTTCTAATTCCTTGGGACTGGGTTTGTTGCCAACCACCGCAGTATTCCACAACACCCAAGATGAGCCAAGAGTTTGGATTTTAATATTTACTGTAATGGAGAAAAATGCCATTGTAATAGCCAAGCAGAATGCTGGGTACAGTTGTTCACAGCACATGTAACATTGGGCTGTTGGCTTCATCTCTGGAGTGGTCTCCCACTATGTGCCAGGGAGTCAAAACACACACAACCCCTGGCTACTAATGGAGTATGCAGGTAGTTATAAAATATTATGTACACATATGGCCCCTGGGAGTTACAAAAGTGACTGCCAGCACATGGCAGGTGCCACTGGTACTTTGAGCAGAAAGCCAGGACATGACATGTGTGTTTGTGTGTTTGGTGGCAGCTATCAGGACAGGTGTAGAGGTGTGATTGTCCTAAGGAGGAGGAAAACTCCCCACAATGTCCTTTTTCCCCTCAGTGAGGCCAGCCTTCTCACCCTTACTGAACACACACTGGCATCCTGTTGACAGCTGACCAGTCTTTAGAAACACAGGGCAAGAATTCCCAGGCTTTTGTTTATGGGATCATTTGATAAACACCCAGCAAGCTATGGTGGTCAAGGGCACGTGGAATTGTTATGGATTCACAGGCTTGTGGGCTGAATTTGTGGCAGCCACAGCCATGAATGCAATTCTCCCACCACCTCATGTGATGCAATGGATCATCCGACCTATCAGTCACAAACCACATCAGTGCCACTGCAATTCAAGGCTAAAAAACCCAGCTGCTTAAAACTATCCCAGAACTGGCAGAGCAGACATTAAGAGCAGCCTGTGCTGCTGGCAGGCCCCCCACCCCAGAGCACACAGAGGGACAGCACGGCACACACGGCATGCGGCTGGCACACACGGGTTACCTGTCCAGGGATGGGGCTGGGCTCACACTGCCTCTGAGTGGAGTGCTTTTAGTAAATGCCACAGCTTGTCCTTCAGCCCAAAGTCCTCCTGGGAAGTGCAACAGCAATTTTGCTTAGAAAAAGCAAGACTGCAAGGTTTGTTTTCGCCTCTATCGCACAGTGCCATGCATTCAATGTTCAGCTCCTGTTCCAACTGAAAGAACCATCTCGGTGTTTCTCCCTACAAATTGTCTGTATTTGATGGTAGACTACAAGAGAGCTTGGAGAGAGCTGTGGTGGTAACCTACCACTCTCCAACTGCCTGTTAAATCCCTACAGCTGGTTCAGCAGGGTGGAGGACATGAATTCCTCTCTGTTGCTTTGGTGCAAAGTCTGGGAAAATATCTTAAAATCAGCTCCCACAAATTGCTGTTACATCAATGGATTCAGCACTGGAGGCATTTGCACACTTTATCACAAACTGCTGCAGGAGCAGCAATTCTGCATCTACTCCAGGCAGACCTGCAAGAGTCCATGAGCCAGACTCCATGGATCAACCCCCAGCTTACGAGCCTGCAGCAGCTGTTTGGGAACAGTCACCTGCAAACATCACCTTAAACTCACCTATTTCCTCTTGCATGAAGGGAGTAGCATAGACTTCACCTGCCCCAACAACCAAACAGGCAAAGAAAATACAACATAGTTACCACAGAGGAGTAAACCGAGACAAACTCTTCAGAATTTCAAGTTTGGTAGTTTTTTTAACTAAGGCTGCAGACTCTCTCACAAACAGACAAGGTGTTGATATCAAAGTGGTCCAGGAACCAAAAAAGTGGAGCATTAAGGGACGTACACATCAGAGAAACCTTTACACACTGAGAGGTGGAAAGACTTACCCCAAGTTTCAGATATGATCTGGGCTGCCTGTTGAACTGGAAAAGGAGAATGAGCAGCTCAGGAAGCAAAACAAGTAAGACCAAAACAAACCCCAAATTGGTTAAAAGTTCTTTGCAAAGAAGTCACCCACATCAAAACCACCAGCAAATCATCAATGAACCAAGAACACTAACATGTTTTCCAGAAAGGTTTGTCTACACAAATTTTGTAATACCCAGGTTACTCCTCCCATTCCCTTCCCTAAGATCCTGAGTTAGACTGCATGGAAAAAACCTGGAACATTCAAAAGAAGGGAAGGATGGGGAGAAAGGAGGTAGGAAGTATGCACTGAAACTGTTGGTAAATGAAAGGGTCCTGGAGCTTTTTGGACTAGGGAGGAGGAGTGTTTGGTGGGACAGGTAACTGAGAGGCAAGGATGCTCCAAAGGGACTATCCCATGTGCTGTTCCCTGGGAGTGCAGCAGGAAGCAATCCAGAGCCAACCAGGGGCACCTGTACAGCCACCTCAGAATGCCAAAAGGTGTTTAAATGAGCTTAAATCTCACCCCCACAGCAAATGGGAGATTGAGATACTTGGAGACTCTGAAAGCCCAGCTCTCCCCCCTGCAGAAGCACACGTGCCAGCTTGGTACAGAGCTGCAGCACAGCTCCTGGGAGGCCCTTGGGACAGCACAGGAGGGCAAAGGCTTCTGATTGTCAGAGACAGGCTGGGAACAGCAGGGGCTCTTCCATCACTTTTCACTACAATTAAAACGTGCAACATTTGAGAAAAGATCTATGAGTAGCTCAGGTTTCACTGTATTCCTGGGAAATAATCCCACTCTCACTGATCCACTCTGACTGAACTGAACTGAACAACCAGGGTGGGTGGGTGGCTCATCACTGGCTGTCACTCCTTTGCTCAGGCTGTTGACCCAAGTTCTCAAGTTTGAGTCAGAGACAGACTCAAACCTGCAAACAGACCTAAAAAAAATCCACTGCCTCAAGCTCTCTTTTAACAAGTGTCTTGTGTCCAGCCAACCATCCACTTATAAACAAACTCTGCAGCCTCTCTACAACACACAAATACAAAATATTTAATACACATAGAAACATCCTGAAGTAAATTCATAAAGAAAGATTGTGCTTTTGTTTCATACAGAACTATTGCACTTGCCTCCAGCTTGGGAAAGCCAAGTACACCAACAGCAATCCTGTGAAGTTTAGTCACTGAGGAGAGAATCAAAGGAATGTCAAGAGATAAGTGCAAATGAAACAGGTGCTTTCAAGCACGCACAAATGTAACCACTAAATTATTAAGACAGAGATCTTTGATGTTCCAAGTAGAACTGTTAGAGACTAACTCTACAGAAACCCTTGGAACCAAAGATCTGAGGAGAAAAGTGACAGGCTTAATGCTCCCGGAGACATTTCAGAGCCCGATACAGGCTACAGCTTTTCCCTGGGCATCATTAAGGAATACTGTTGGATTCACGGAGTGTCTCAATTCCCACCCACCCTCAACTTGTGAGCTTCTGAATTTTCAGCACACAACAGATGCTGGTTTTATGCATCAGATCCAATCCACACCCTCATGTCTTATAAAGACACATCAAGCCTAACAAACAGGTTTATTTCCTAGGCTCATCAGGAGTGACACTGCAGACACTAGCACTCGATCTGGGAGCGTGGTATCCTCCGTAAGCTCAGGGAGTATCGGTGTATCTCCTGCATCTGCCTTTCCTGCATTTGCCTTATTCTATCTTGTTGCCACATGAGATTTTGTGGCATGGGGTACCTCTGTGTTCCCTGCAGGCACCTGAAGGGGATTCTCACATGGCAGGCAGTGGCTCTGCAGCGGGGCTGTGGCATTGGGGGCAGCAGCATCCAGCGCCTCCGCTCGGCACAGTAGCGATAGGCCTCCTTCCTGTACTGCTTGTCAATGTCATCGCTGTTCTTCCACCCCCCAATGATAAACACGTCATCTTTGTAGTAACAAATTGCTGCTCCTTCAATGCTCAGGACCTCAGGGGGCAAGGATTCCAGGATTTCATCCGAAGCCCTGTTGGAGATCTTTCCCTTGGCCTCCTCATTGTCTATGGGGTAACTCTTGGGGCAGCACGATGCCGTGTGGTAGAAGTTGGTGTTGGCAACAGACATCTGGAAAGAGCAGTAGTTGTCGATGAGGGGTAGGGACTCCACATCCTGCCACTGCCTGGTTTCAGCATCGTATCTGACAATAACAGCCCTCAGCCCGTCCTCGCTGTCGCTGTCAACCGGGGTGCGGGCGGCCAGATACACAAACCGGTCCTCCACGGAGACAGCTTTGACATCCCGCAGGATCTTTGGTGCCGACTCCAGGTTCAGCCATTTGTCCTGCTCAGGATTATAAATGGCCACATCTTTAAAGCCTGGACTGAAATTGCCATGTCCACCAATACTGTACAAGTTGCCTTTCACTTCAGTAAGGCCAAAGGAATGCTTCCTGGTGATTAGGTTTGAAACCTGCTCCCAAATATTTCTGTTTGGATTGTACCTCTCCACAGTCTTGGCAAAGCCCGGTTCCATGGAGCCGGCCACGTACACGTAGGACTCTGTCACGGCCACGGCATGGCCATCCAGGTGGTTGTGGATGTGAGGCAGGTTGACCCACCTGTCCTCATCGATGAAGTAGCCCACACACTCGCTCAGGTAGTCGCCGCCCTCGGACACGCCACCGATGACCATGATGACGTCCATGTTCTGGCCGAAGCGTGGCAGCAGCGCGGCGGGACTGGCGGAATGCTGCAGGTTCCCCGACTGCAGGTTCTCCGAGCGCAGGGCATGGCTCTCCACGGCCTCGGACACCAGCTTCACACAGGCCTCGTTGCTCAACACCAGCTGCTCGGATTTGACGTGGCGAGTCAGGTACGTGGGTTTCATCTGAGACAATCTTAGCAGCTTAAAGAGATCTTCGAAGTACCTCTCTCTTTCCGCAGGATTTTTCTGAACCCACTTCAGAACAGTCTCAAAGAGGACTTCTTCAGAGTCTACCGTGATCTCCGAGTCTGAGAGCCAGTCCCGGACTAGGTGAAATGGCAAAGTGTAGAACTCCTCATCTTGGATGACTTTGTGGAAGTTTCTCCTGATCATATCCTGCGCTTTGAGGGCCAGCTGATTCAGGGAATACATGTGGGCCAAGCTGTGAACTGCCACACAGTTGGAGAGGTTCAGCTTCTTCTTCAGAAACTCTCCACAAAAGTCCTTCAACCGGGTCAGCAGAAACCTGCAGGACAAACAAGGGAGTTAGATATCCCTGGAGGTGTTCAAGGCCAGGCTGGATGGGGCTTGGAGCAACCTGCGATAGAGGAAGGCGTCCCTGCCCATGGCAGGAGGTGGAACGAGATGAACTTCTAAGGTCCCTTCCAACCCAAACCAGTCTGGGATGCTCTGATGCCGCGGCCCGGGCCCCGCCAGCCCCCGCCCCGGCCGCACTTACCTGTCCGCCATCTCCAGCACCTCATGGACGTTGCCGGGGCTCACGCGGATGGTGCCGGTGTACATGAAACCGATAACGGCCTCCACCGTGTCGGGGTCGGGGCCGCCCTCCGAGCTCCACTTCTGCAGCTCCACCCGGCCCGAGCGCGACTCCGCAAACCCTCCCGAGAGCAGTGGCGTGAAGTACTCGGTGGCGGCGGCCAGGACGGACCGGTGCGCCCGGTACTCGCGAGCCATGCCCGCGCCGCCGAAAGCCAGCGTGATGTCGCAGTACAGGCCGTGGCGGCGCTGCTCGTTCTGCCGCCAGGACAGCTCTGAGCAGTGAGAGCTGAACAAGGCCAGGGAAGCCAGCTCTG
>JBBMKD010000101.1:2470998-2496647 GCA_037834095.1 Argya squamiceps
ACGGACCCCGCGTGCCCTCAGTCCGGCACCCACGAGAGCCCGCGTCCCCTCAGCCCGGCACCCCACAGACCCCGCGTCCCCTCAGCCCGACACTGCACGGACCCCGCGTACCCTGAGCCCGGCACCTCTCGGACCCCGCGTCCCTTCAGCCCGGCACCTCACGGACCCCCCGCGTCCCCTCAGGCCGGCACCGCACGGACCCCGCCTTCCCTTAGCCCGGCACCTCTCGGACCCCGCGTCCCCTTAACTCGGGACCCCCATGGATCCCCATCGCCTCAGTCCGGGAGCCCCCGGGACGTCCTGAGACACCGCATCCCCACACCCCGGACCCCTCGGGACTTCCCACTGTCCCCCGTCCCCTCAGCCCGGGACAGCCCCGGCTCTCAATCCCCTCAGCCCGGAGCCCCCGGACCTCGCGTCCGCTCAGCTTCCCCGTGGTGGGGGCGCCCCGGTGCTGCCGGGGCTTCATGCGCCGTCGGGGGGCTCAGGTGTCACGGACCAGACCCACTCGGACCCTCAGATAATCCTCATAATTTCCTCCTTCTTCCCTGCGCCCTCTCAGGCTGAACCTGAGCAATTAGGAATTCTCTCACTCCGTAGTACACTGTTTTTTAAATTACAATGCAGTGAGCTCCAGGTGGTTAGTTCATGTTTGCTGTACACCCAGTGCAGTTCTCTAACTCTTGTATAATGCTCTATCAATCATAGCTTGTGTCCTTCTGTTTAATCTCTACTGAATCTTATCTTTTTGACTTACAGTGCAACAGGCAAGGTGAAATCTCGATGTAGTTTGATTTTTATTTCTCCCCTTTTAAAGCACCTGAAACAGACCCTCGGAAGTAACTGCCTTGAAGGTTGTTATTTTGTTAAATGACAACTTGTCACAGAGCCCCTTAGACATCGTTTAGGGACAAGGTGCAGAAGCCAGAGATGGAAAAAGAATAAATTAGTAATGTGTATTTATTTGTGTTTGGTTACAATACACAGACAAGGAGGACACTGAAATTATTACTGAGATATTTTTGCAGCTGCAGATCACATGAGTGACAGTGCACAGAGTAGCAGTCAGAGGAAAGGAGAGGTTCTTTGCATAAATACAGACACAGGGATTTCACAGTTTTCACAGCAGTATGTTACAACTTTACACTTTAAATTAGTACACCAGCTTCATTAACATTGGTTATACATCAGCAGTGGTCCCTGGATTCAGGTACAGCCAGACTAAGGATAAGAACATGGTAAACATATTGAAAAACAATGAACAACAAAAAAAGCCAAAGTCGTGGCTTATGAGAATGACAGGCACATTCCCCTCATGGGAAAGGTACAGCTTGTTACCAGAGTTAGGTTCAGTAAGGCATACCTGTGAGCCAAACTCTACCCCCCAACCCTAAATCATTTCTGGAAACAAAATGAGAATAGAAAAAATATAAGTGTGACAGACAGTATTAAATACAGCAGGTAACAGAGGGAATAGCACAAGTTTTGGTTTTATTAGATTAAGTTTCTATCCTTATAAAACAGTCACTTTGCACAGTTTGACCAGGCAGCTCAACATCTGTCCCAATAATCATCTTTATACATCGCAGTCCCACTGTGGCTGTCCCCTGGACAGGCTTCTGTCCTGGTGCATTCCAAGGCAACACCAGCTTCTCACATGGTCATGTGCTCTGGCAGGATATAGGATATGTCATCCCAAGGGTGACGGTACAGGCCCTGCTTCAATCTCTTCTGGTCCAGGTAGTGTCCTGAAAGGGGAGTGGTTTATGTTACAAAAGTCCCGTCCCTCCTCTTAGTCTGGATTTTGGGATTGAATGGCCCTGGGTTTCAGGTTTGTCTGGTGCTCCTGGGGCAGGGCAGCCTCAGGAGCAGGGAGGACATGGGAAACTCACCAATGAATCCCATACTCCTGCCCAGTACAAAGATGCCATTGAGAGCTCCTATATCAACATATTCATCTGCTTCTTCCCTGCAAAGAAAAAGGAAAATAAATGGCTCCTGGTAATCATCTATTTAAGAAATCAAATCTCAGATGGGCTGCCACCTGCTCTAGTACCAGAAGCCACACAAATTCCCCTGACAGCTCTCTGCCCCCAAAAGCCAGGCCAATTTCCTTCCCAGAGTCATGGAATTCTGCCCCTCAGGAGCTGCCAGTGCAGCTCCACAGGACCACAATCCATAGACAACCCTCCCTCACTCACCGTGTGAAGGAGCCACAATGCCTGAGCATGTCAACAAAGGCCACTCCAATAATACCATCTACGTTCAGGATAAGGTTTGGTTTCTGCAGGAAATAAAACACACCCCAATAAAATGTCAACAGTGCAAATGGTGTTCACCTAGCACCTTCCAATGGTGATTTGAGGGCTGCCTGTGGCTGAGGACACACCAGCCCAGCTATGGAGATACTGCCCAGCAGCCTAAGCAAGAGCTACACTTAATGGAAATGCTGGAAAACCAGCCCTAAAAACAAGGGGTCTGTTGGGTCAATCCCCAGAGGTTCCCAGTCATGGGCCAGCACATGAGCCAAAGCCTCAGATTTACACTCAGCAGTGCCAGTGTGGACAGCAGCCACACAGATGATGGTTTGGCTTGTTCAGCATTTTCCTGGTAGCCAAATGCCTTCAGCCTTTCCAAAATGCAGCTGTATTTGGCTTCAGATCTACCCCAGACACAATCCCCAGCACCAATTTATGAGGCACTGCACTGAAAATACAGCTAAGCCCCAGTCACTTTCCCTCCCATGAGAACCAGTGCGCAGAGCAGTTCAATGCTGGCGCCTTTCACCTTGGAAGTTGTGATTTTTTCTACTTCAAGTGCGTAGTCCAGCAGTGGAGTGGCTGGGAAGTGCTGCTTCACGTAGTCCTTGAGAATCTGAACTCTCATGTCAGGGTTGTTTATCTGCAAGTTCAGAGCACATTACAGTCAACGATGTTGCCTCTTACTGATACCCTTCGTAGATTTGGGAGAATTTGGTCAATAGCTGCCTCTGAAACTTGCCAATTGCTTTGTTTTTGCTCTCCTCCACCCATCCCTAAAAATCCCTCCAGTTTGTCCTAATGCAGTTTTCTTACTGATTTCACTCGGTGTCCAATGCCCATGATCAGCTTCCCTTCTTTCTTCATCTTGTTCACAAATTCCATGGGGATAATCCCACTGTCAAAAGCTTTGCTGAACATTTTGGCTGCAGCATCGAGTGCTCCCCCAAACCGGTCACCCTGGGTGCAGGACACAAAGGCAATTACATCAAAGGACTGCACAATTAAGATACAAACCCAAGATTATCTCCCCCATCCACCCTCCTGGTCTCTGGCATTCATGACATTAGAGCTGGGCAGGCACTTGAGAGAAAGCATCTGCTTATCTCTCACACAAGTGCCAATTTGGAGCCAGCGCACCTCTGCTAGAGACAATGTGGGGGAAAACGCAATCCAGTGTGTTTTACTAACTCTTGTCAGAGTTCAGGAAACCAGAGTCAACACTGATAGCAATTTGGCTGCTACAAAAATATTTCTAGACTCAAAGGAGACAATGTTTCTGGCTTACTGGAAAAATGAACCAGATTTGAAACAGGGAGCACCAAACTATTAAAATTGAAATTCAAGAGTGGACAGACATTACCATTCTATGACTCTGCAGTCAATCCAAAAATTAGTAGTAATAAACCTAGAAGAGTAATGAGTAACAAAGCTAAACCTCCTGAATATCAGGTACTCACAATAGTAAGAAGGCCTGAAGTGAGGCTTGAAACCAGATCTTTGCCAGCCCTGGCACAGACAATGGTGTTGTGGGCTCCAGACACGGCTGGCCCGTGGTCTGCTGTCACCATCAGGCACATCTCAACGAACTGGCAGGCATACCTGGGTAACCTGGGCACAGACACCACATCAGTCAGGGACAGAACACAAATGCAAATGTTTGTGATGTCCCCAGTCTCTCTAGAGCTGAGGTGACACAAGCAAATCACAGAGTGTGAATCAGGCCTAGAATACAGAAATTTCCTCAATGCACCACAAGACTCATGGAAAATTTCATCCCGAGATTAAAACACGCTGTATGCAACCCAAAATGGTGACATGGTGTCGTGGAGGGAATACAGAGATGGCATTCCAGTGAATCTACCTTCACAAAGGAATCATGTAATTACTTTTTTTGCTTTAAAGTCTATTAATAAACAAGAAAAACTCCAAAGAATCTGCAAGCTTTCACAAGAGCAGCCTCACCTCCTCTGAAACCAGAGCAGGCCTAGAACCCCTCCAATTCCCATCTCCTCTTTGAAGACCTCAGTGATGGGCATCCCAGCATAGATCAGCTCCTGCCCTCGCTCGTCACAGATGCTGGTCATGAAGGAAGCTGGTTTGCGAATCAGTCCCAGCTCCTGGAATTGCAGTGCAAAGACAGGATGTTAAACAACCCACACCAGCAGAGAGGGGCAGCACAGGGCACAGTGGGCAAACAGCAATGCCTCAGGCTTGCCCTCAGAGCAGCTTCCACAACCCAGAACCAGCACAGCCAGCAGCTCATACTACACTACAAAGCACATGGTATAACCCCAACATGGCAGCCAGAATCACAGCCAATGAATGAATGCCCTGTGTGATTCCAAGAAACCCAAAAGCAGGTAAACCAGCACAGCTCACCCTTGCCCAGGAGTAATCCATTGGCACAGTTGGAGGAGGCACTTCCTCAGCTGGTTCAATCACTCTTTTGGCGACAAGATCCTGATACACAGACCTAGGGAGAGAATCCACTCAGTAACTTTGGTCCTTCTAAGAGATCCAAGCGAGGTGATCTAACTTAGACCTTAAAATCCCACAAAGAGTAGAAGCTGCTTTCCTTAAGCAGAAATATATTCCCTATCAGGCCAGAATCAGTGCCCTGACAGCTTTTGCCCACTGCTGAAGGTGCCCTGTGGGTGTGACTTACTGAATGACCTCTCCCAGCTCATCAAAACTCCGGGGAACAAACACTCCAGCTTCTTTTAAGGCTTGGTTCTTTGCTACAGCAGTTTCAGAGGCCTGGTTGGCACAAGCTCCTGCATGGCCAAACTGCACCTGCAAACAGGAAAAGAGAGAGCACTAAGGAGTACAGACTGTTACCTGCAGGGAGTGCAACAGAATAGAGCCCTGACTGGCAACACCAATGGCTGCACATCTGTCTCCTCTGGGCTACCAAAACTGCTGGCTGCAGTCAGAGCCAGAAGGGTAATCACAGGGTTGTTGTGATCTGGAATCCCTCCAGGCTCATTCATTCACATTCTGCCTCCCTAAACTGCCCCACTTCAGAGCTGCTTAACACAGATCTTTGCCATCGCCACTCCAGAAACAGGCAGCTATTGGAATTTGTTGCTGTCCCTGGGATCTTTGGGGGCCCTTCACAGGTAAGCAGAATCCTCTGCAAATTTCCTGTGACAGAACTATAGAAGTACAAGACATATTTATCATTTATATTTATGAGCTTTTGCACATTAAAGTTACTACTGCCAGTTTTGGAAGGTTTAGGTACAATGAGTGAAGTTGTGTTTTTCTTGCTGTTGTGGATATATCCTTATTTTATGCATTTGCCCCCAATTTTGCACATACCTCTGAGGAGAACATGGTGGCACAGGTACCAATGCACCAGCACACCACTGGCTTGGTGATTCGGCCTTCTTTAACTCCCCTGCAGATCTTGTACTCTTCTGTGCCTCCAATCTGCAGGGAGAGAGAGATGGTTCCAAGCTGCACTTTTGGTAAAACCAGCTCCAAGACACTCAAAAGCATTGCTTGGAGTTTTTCTCCTTTTTTCAAAGAGTAATGGCTGAAGTTTCAGAATAAAAGCTCCTGATTTTTCTTTTTCTTTTTTTTTAAAGAGGGAAGATTATGCTTGCCTGTGGAATATATTCCATTTCTTTTGACAAAAGCAGCAAAAGAAATAAAATTTGGAGTATTCAAGAACAGTAGAAGTAGCTGCTATTTAGCATCCTTGCAACCGGGTCAGATGCTCCCAAGACAAACACCACACACAGGTATTTCTCAGAGAGTGGAGTGGTCTCGCTCACCTCCCCCAGTACCACAATCATCTTCACTCCTGGAGTATCCTGATAACGCAAGACGTGATCCATAAAAGTTGAACCAGGATATCTGTGTGCAATACAGGGGAAGTGATAGAAGTTTATTTCCTATACTTTTCTGAAAGAAAAATTAACACCCAACCTGCTCTTCCTTCTCCAAATTACCAACAATTCTACTGACCAACTTGAAAACCAGTGCCCACTGAAGGTGCCAACTCATACCTGTCTCCCCCGATGGCCACGCCCTCATAGACGCCGTCGGTGGTTCGGGAGATGATGTTGTTGAGCTCGTTGGACATCCCTCCAGAGCGGGACACGTAGGCCACGCTGCCAGGACGGTACAGCTTCGATGCCAAGATGTTATCCAGCATGCCTCCTGTGTTGCCTATTTTAAAGCAACCTGGCTTGATCCCACCAACCTATTAAAGAGAAGGGTGTAAAGCCCTTTAAAATCATGAAACTGAGGAACATTTGTGCAAGGCAGCCTGGCTAACATTTATATATAGAAAGGAGGATGGCAAAGACTTTAAGATGAGAGACTAACATGCACTTCCTGTGACTAAAGACAAAGTGGATTGTAGGATACATTTCAACCATTGGAGAAAACTGATCTGAAGGTTAAGAAAGACAGGAGAAGGCAGCCATCAGTACTTACAGTTGCAGGGCCAATGATGGTGACTCCCTTTTTATCAGCTGTCTTGATCAGTTTGCGTGTCAGGGCCTCCGGAATGCCCTCGGCAATAATGGCAATGGTGCGGATCTGCAGCGAGAGAAAGAAAACCATTGGTACCACACAGAGCAGCCCCTTGTCAGGCCCCAGGGAGGTCACACTTGGGAGGTCACTCTGTGCACTCTCATCCAGTAAGGCCCAATGCATGAATCTGCAGGCTGCCATGACCTTCACAAAAGGCTCAATACTCTGGTCAGGGAATTTTCCCCCCCTCGTATGTCACAGTAAGGATAGACAAACACACCTGTTTCTTCATCCACAACAGCCAATCTTTATTCTTCACAGCTCATATTTGTATGGTTATCAGAAGGCATCATGTTTAATTCTAATTGGTTAGCAAATTACTGTAACTCAGTCCATTGTTTAGTATTTGCTAGTGTATGTGTCAGTCAAAAACTTTCCTCTCTAATGGAGTTTACATACTTGCCTCCTGGGAGGAAGATGTTTCACAGGGGTAGAATCTTTCTTGACACAGGTGCAGATTCCTTTCTCATGGGTACAGGCTGACAGGCTGATTCTCACACATACTTGTGAAGCCAGCTATTAGCTATACTTAACCAAAGCAACAGGCCTGAGCCATGATTTTACAAGGCCTTTCTTTTGTAAGGTTTTACATATATGCCACATTTGCACATCAGAGCAGCACTATATTATAGTCAGCCTGAAGTAGTTACTGCTAACCAAGAAGCACCAAGATCCTCTTAAATTCCAAATCCAGCATTAGGATTTGCCAGACACTCCCAGCATCCTCCTTACATTCTGAAAGGGGTTAGAATTAGGGATTATGTGCTAAGCCAGAAGACCAAGACAATTTGCTAATGCCATCATGGTTTAAGGAACACCAGTACCCTGCTGACAGGGTCTTCCTTCTTCATTTGGGCTTCTTCTGGATCCTGCACTCACCTGGGGATAATTCATGGTTTCAACAGTGCTGTCATAGGCAGAGCGCAGGGACGCAAAGTTGATGAGAACATCCACCTCTGGGTGCTTCCTCATGGCATCTGCCATGTTCTTGTAGACTGGGATCAGGATTTCTTTGTGGCCCCAGTAGAACTTCTGCCTGTGGTCACCGCTGTGGAAGAGAAGATGGAAAAGCCCTGACCTTAAGGCTGCTGGAAAGGCAAAAGGACACAGTGCATGCAGACAGAGGAGTTTACAAACCCCATTCTCAGCCCCCGAGACTGACTGAGACACTCACGAGCACGTGAGCGTGTCTGGGGAGGGACCATATGACAGCAGGAGGTTCTTCAGAGAATAGGACAGAGCAGCATATGGAAGGAGACGGGCTAATGGGGACAGAGGCATCCAGCAAGATGAATAAGCTCTCCCACAGTGAAGTTACCAGAGCCTTAACTCTACTCCAAGCTGGAAGACAGAATGAGGCACAGAAAGAGTAATGAATGAGAGGTGTGCAAAGCTGTGTCACTGGGCTGGTGCTAACACTGGACTGGGGGAACAGCCAGGACAGAAATGGGAGGGCCAGTCAGCTTTCCAGTCCTGCTACAGTGGGACTCTGCCCATCCCACAGGCACTGGAGGGGAAGCACCTGGGAAGGTTTCACTGTTGGTATTTCCATACACAGCAGATGCTCTGACAGGAACTGCAGTGAAGTCTGACTGGGCAGTCATTTAAGTGTGTGGATAGTGGCTGTGTTCCCATATCAGTACATTGGTGACAGAATATTCCAGGTTTTGCCAGCCTGGCTCCCTCCAAAAGGTCAAGCAGAAACAGATAGGGTAGCCTTAAACTTCAATCCCTGTTGCTTTTTCCCTCCTTAATCAAGTCCAGCACTGCCAGAGGCTGCCACCCACCTACAGAAATGGATGTGCCTGCACTCAGTACCCTGAGGTTTGCACTTGCTGAGAAGTTATTACAGAGCTGCAATTACCATCAGAGCTGCAGAATAACAGTACAAGGTCTTAATTGTCAAGAGGAGAAATTCTCTGCAGGACAGAGGTTGATTAGACATCAGCTCTCCAGGATGTCTGTAAATACCACAGAAATGAACCAAAGCTCCTGCCTGGCTGTGGGGTCCCACCTCACTGTACTGGAAGCAACAGCTGCTGTTTCCCTTCTCCCTACCTGTCCCACAGGGAGACCCCCACACTGAGGAGGTACAAACAGCTCATGCACACCCAATAGCCCCTCTCATCCCTGCAGGGATGAGTAAAAGAGAATAAACACCACAAGGGAACTCTCTATCCCACTGCAGGATCTACAGGCTTCCTGCCTGCTAAGTAACCACTGCTGCTATTGGAAAGAATATAAACAAGATTTTTTGGTTTTAGGTTTTTTTTGTTTGGCTACATATGTACTTTGGTTTGTCAGCAGAGTTATGATTCTGAATAATATTTGGAGGGGTAATTGCTGCTGCAGGCACAAATCAAGGTGTCTCAGACAAGCACACAGCCAACAGCAGGTGAGTGGAAGAAGCCTTACACAGCCTGCCTGCCTGTGCTGGGCCAGGGGGATGGGAAAGAAAGCCCAGGTAGTCACACCTGCCTTACTCACTGAGTGAAGAACAGAATTTGGGCATCTCTTAAAAGCACATGAAATGGAACTTCAGTTCTGTGGTGAACATTAAGCTGTTTCAACAGTGCAGCACAAAATCAATGGTTGAAGAAAGCAGCCTACAAAGCAAACCTGGGGGTGGAAGAGAGCAGAGGAGAAGGTGTTCCAGCAGGGATGGAGACCAGAGCAGAGCTCTACTAAAGAACCACAGAGACAGAGAGGAGGAAGGTCACAGAAGAGCTGGAGGGAGATAAAAAAGCTGTGCAGTCACAGGTTACTTACGTGAATGGATAAACCATGGCCGACACAGAGGGTTCATCCCGGGAGCAAACATAATCAAAGTCCAGCATTCCTTGGACAGCCCGGGTCTGCATCCCCCACACGATGGCCTTGGTGTGGCGGCTGAACAGTGCTGTGGCTTTCCCTGCTCAGAGAGAGGGGAAAAAAAACCAAACTGTTTTCAAACTGAGCAAGACACAAACTGCAACTTTGCCAAATGCCTGCTGAAAGGCTCCTGGATGAGTGTATTCCCCCCTCAACCCAACAAACCAAACCCAGGAGATGAACTGCAGTGTGCAGGATGGAGTAGCCACACTGTCCAAATTAAGGAAGAAAATGTAGATGAAGCAGCAACCCATTCCCTGGATTCTGAACACAACAGCCAGGTTTTGGGGTTCACTAAATGGGCAAGTGAATCACAGGAAGGAGCTGGTATAGGAGAGGAGAGAAGTGAAAACTGCCTCTGCTTCTCCTCTCATGGGCCTTTCATATTTCTCCCAGTTCTCTTATACAAAGCTGAAGAGAACTTTGAATTTCATGTATTTATTTGCATGTAGCCCACAGTCTGAGTGAACCATGGGAAACTGGTCAGGGCACCATAGTAGAATGATAGGAAATTTTAAAAAAACACAAAAAACCAACCACAAAAAACAAACAAACAAAAAAACAGGCAGGAAATGGGGGGAACAAAGAAAATAAAGGAGCTCAACATACTCGGGTTTTCTTTCCTTTTTTTTTTTTAAATGTTCAGAATCCAACACAAATTTGATGGCTCTAAGAATTTATATATGGCCCAAAACTTGGCTTCAGGGGACAGAGTCACAGGAAAAGCAACAGTTCAGCCAGTGAGGATGGACTGTTGGCTTAAAGTCCATTTACACCACTTGTCACAGCACAACACTGACTCCCTCCTTCTGACTCCAGGCAGAATTAATTTTAAAATGTAAAAACTCAGAGCTGTTCCACCTGCTGATGCCAACTTGGGCTAGTGCCGAGTTCCTTCTGGATTTGGATCAAAGGTAAACAGCATTAGGGATTAAACAGGACACTTTTTCAACAAAAAAAATCAGTCCTTGCTCTGCAGCCCTACACACTCACAGTTCAGATTCACTGCAACATGACTTGTCATTAGGGAACTGAAAATTCTGTTTATCTTGCAGGTGCCTGCAAGGGGGTACCATGAGTGTCCCCAGGAACACCAAAACGCAGACTGAGAAAGGCAATGATGTTTGGCTGAGAGCACACAAGCAATAACCCAAGAATTGCCCTTCTACTGTCCTTCCTCATGATAAGGGAGGTAACTTGAAGCTCTACTTTGCCCCCAGCTCAGCAGTTTATTCTCACACAGCACAGAGCCCAATAGAGTCTTAAAGTCCCTATAAAATAGCTTCACTGAGCACAGGCTTTAATGGTTTGCTGAACTGTTAAGGCAACATTTAGTTAATTTGTGACTTTTCTGTACTTTCCAAACCTGATAACCTGGGCCCCTGCACTACAGTTGTTTCTCTTTGAAACAAGATACCAGTTATTGGTCACAATTAGTGATTCCTCCTTTTGGAAAACAAAGGGAACAGACCTTTTCACTCTGTGCCTCAGGCTGTCCTTCTCTGTGATGGTTGTGCGGGGGATGGGAAGAAAAAAAAGTTTGTTTGAGACCTGGCCCTCTCCCTCCCAGAATTAGGAAGTATTTGTGCAGAGGCATATGTGATCTGCACTTGAAAAACCAGATGACAAGTTCACATGGTGACAGCTAAATATGCTGGGCAGGAGGAAAGGACCAGACAACACAGCAAACTTTTGGAGAGAAAAAACAGCAACAAAACCAAGAACTGAAAAAGTCAGCTGCCAGCAAGGCCAGGCACATTCAGCTGGTCACACAGGTCCTACCTGAACCAGGTCTGGAGGCTGGGATTGAATCTGTTAAAGAGAGAATCACTCATGCAATGCTGTGACAGACCTGACTGCTGCCGGCCCACCTGGGCAGGTGCTGCAGCAGTCCTCCTCTCCACAGCACTCAGGGCTTTTGGGTTGGCTCTTGTTAAAAAACAAGCAGAGTGGAGCCCTCTCACTATACTTCCTCTTGTGCTGTTCCTAAACATCCCAGATCAAGGCAACTCTGACTCGCCATGTGTATGAGCTCATGGCACAAGTGAGCTGCCAAACCACTTAACTACACTCAAGACAAAGATAGGCAGGCACCACAAAACTGCTTCCCTTTATATCTAGGAAAAAAAGCATTTGTCTCATGCCCATCCTGCCTTTGGAAACAGCAGAGCATTGCCAGCAGCACTCCCAAGGCTGGACTTACCAAGAGGTGCTGTTGGTTTTGCCTTCTTAGCTGGAGCAATACCATCTGGTTTGGACTCAGAGAAGGAGGCAGTTCTGCTCGGTGCTGGAGTCTGAAAGATTCAAAAGCCAAGTCAGTGAGGGACAGTGCTGCAGGTATGGCCTGGAGCACAGAGGAGGGGGGGGCTCACTTTGGCTACACTGGTCTAATACAAAGAAAATCAGAGAAAATGAGTTTTCAGATTGGACCATTTCAGTCAAGCAACAGACAACTCAATGACCCAGCAGGTTCGACAGTCACACTGTCAGCTTTGAGAGGCCACATGGAGTCACGTTTGTTTTCCTAAAGCTTCCTACAAATACGTTGGTGGCCAAAATGTGTTTCCAGCCTGTTTGGACAGGGGCAGCTGCCCTCAGGAGGCTCCTCACCCCCATGTCTCCTGTCACAGTGGGGAGGCAGCTCACCGAGGGGCTGCCGCTGGCGTTGAGGAGGAAGTTGGCGGTGTGGGCCGCGGCGGGCGGCTGGTTGGGGATCGGCCGGTGGCCCAGCGCCATCCCCACGATGGCAGTCATGTGCGTCTCCGTGCCAAAGACGTGGATGGGGATCCCCGTGGTCTTCCCTGTGGGAGTACACAAGAGCAGTCAGCCTCCTCAGGGGAAACTCTACCAAAGTGAGGTACTTAGCCCTGAGAAAGCTCAGCAGAAAGCAAGTGGAAGGAACAAGATGCAAGAATAAAACTTAAGGGCGAGCTCGGTTCTTACCAACTTCTCCCATGACACGTAACCCTTCCTGGTAGTTTGGGCCTCCTCTTCGTACAAAGATCCTCACCTCATGCTCCTTCAGAGGGCCTTGGAAATCCTTT
Source organism: Argya squamiceps (assembly GCA_037834095.1). Taxonomy (NCBI): domain Eukaryota; kingdom Metazoa; phylum Chordata; class Aves; order Passeriformes; family Leiothrichidae; genus Argya; species Argya squamiceps. The sequence goes on from JBBMKD010000101.1 coordinate 2,483,720, forward strand.
ATTGCTCTCACAATGCCCTAAAAGAAACACACATGACAGGTGACCCAGGCAGACAGACATTTACCCTGTCCCATCATCTCAGGAACTCCTGGAAGAGAGGGACTAGGAGCCTCAGCCAAACATGGAATTGGGAAGAAGGGCTGGGGGCTGACAACTGTGTGTTTGCTGATGTTTGAGACTGGTCACTTACTTTAAAGGTGGCTGCTACATTGGTGAAGTTTGCAATGCTGCCTCCGATAATCAGGATCTTCCCTGAGGGAAAAAACAGAGGTCAGTAAAACCATTTCAAGTGCAGAGTACTTCAAGATCAGGAAGCAGTTAAGGACAAAGTGAAACAAAATTGCAGAGTAACCAGTTGCGTTTCTTAGAACAAAAACCCTAAAGCGGTTGAGCTTAGTAGAGCCTGGAAGATAAGAGCTTTGTATGAAGCAAGAATGTTTGCTAGAGATCTCTCAGGCCCCATGAAAAACCAAAAGTCCTCTCTTTGAAGCAAGAGCTGACAGAAATCCAGCCCTGACTCCTCCAGAAGGCAGCAGTACATTCAAAGCTCTGCCAAGGAAGGCTAAGCATAGTAACAGCCCAGATTTATCCATTTTTTTTCTGCCAGACACAGCTTCACAGCTTTGGAATTGCAGCATCTCCCTTACCTTCTGGGTGCTTCTCTCGGGTCATGAGGGAGAGGATGGTTTTAGCATAGTCATAGGTCTGCTGCTCACTCGGGGCTCCTGAGTATTCCCCATAGTTTGCCAGTTCATTCACACCCCCCAGGTCACAAATGGTGTCACTAAAAATAAAAAAAAAGCAGTTATTTATGAGATTAGTTACTATTTGAGTCACTATAAACTTCCTAAAGTATTCCAAATCCTTGGGGAAGTGGGATTCTTAACAGAAGGACAGTGCTGTCTGCTGAAAACTGCTTTCCTCTTGGTGCCCATCACAATTAACCTTGTCATGTTCCCCAGACACAAACTCAGTGACCACTAAAACAATCATACTACCTTCAATAGCCTTCAGATATTTCCTTTGTTTTGCCAGCTTGTTTCTTTGTGAGTCAGAAAGGAGCTGTAAGTCAGTTTCTGTAAGAAACTGTATCTAACCCTAACACTTCCAAAATTAAATTCCATAGGTGGCACTGTGGTCCACAGCCTGGTGAAAAATCTGTACAGCATCTTCATTTTGAAGAGATCCCAAACAGTCACAATGTGGGAAAAATGGCTTGAGGAGAGTCTACTTTCCAGAGGCTGTAGCAATTATGTTCTCCCAGCACTTGAAATCCTTGCCCTCAGGAAACCTCCCTTCCATTACCTGTACACCACTGAAGCACCACCACCAGCCACCATGGTCCAGATCCTGCCCTTGGGGTTCAGGATGGTAAGCTTCAGGCTGGCCCCACTCTTGGCATCCAGGTCAGCAATGTAGGCTTCCTGCAGAGAGAGCAGCACAACCTCAGCCTCCTCCTGCACCTGCCTTTTCCATCCCAAGGGTTCACAGTGCTGGGTGCATTTGGACACAGCAATCACACCTCATCAGCTACAGCTAAGGGACAGCAGAGCTACAAACACAGCACTGCCAGGGACAGAGGCCCAGCTGCATCCCCTCCATCACACAACAGGCACAAAATCTGAACAGAGCTGTAAAGCCTGTTCTGGCCTTGTGTGAGACCTGAGGAAATCTAAAAATCATCTCACCCATGGTGACCACTCTGGCTGTGCTGGAGCCAGGAACACAATCACTGAGAGCTGTAATTTGGCTCAGCATGGTGCTCCTGCAGCCCAGTGTGCCAGGCTGCTGAGCAGCACTTCATCAGAGTTCATTAACATTCCCAGCAAAGACTCTGCCAGAACAACCTTCCCAGGGACTCAAGAGGGATGATTCAGAGACAAAACCTGAACTAATCCTTTTAAGAGCAAATTGAGTTGAGTGTTGGCATCCAGCAAGCTACATGGAAAGGAACAGCTAAATGGATTTCCTGGCCACAGTACAAAAACCTTCCAACTGAAGCATAATTATAATCATTAAAATGAAAATGTCAGGACAGAAATATTTTTGGAGAGAGAAGAGCAGACCCCTGAAATAAGTAACAGGATAATTAAGGAGAGAGCTCTATTTCCAACAGCCTCTGGAGCTGCTCAGACCTGTGTCTGGTGCAGTGCTTGTGCATCCAACAGTACAGATTCAGGGAATTTGGGGAGAGAACAGGCACTGCTAGCTTTGCAATAAAGTGCTGCCTGCAGCCCTCACCTCATCCTCACTTTTTGGAAAAACAGGTTTATTAACATCTTCTTACTTAAAAGTTTCAGAAATTGTGGTTATTTTCTCTGGATTCATGCTTGGATGCAGCACTTGCACACAGCTGCTGCTCTGCTTTCAGAACTGTCACTGAAACACTGAGGGAACAGCAGCTCCCACAGGGCTCCCAGTAACCACTTCTCCAAGAGAAAAATAGTGATGCTGAGGGGAGCAGCCTGGGCAGGAACCACAAAAGGAAGTTCTGCACAGGCACAGAGCTCGGGCATACAGCTGAGGAAAGTTCAATATTGGCCTCCATTAAAAAAAGTCAATTCTAAATAAAAGAACTGACCAAACAGAGCTGGGAAACAACTGCAGTTCAGATTCTGAGCACTCCTAGGACTACAGCTACCTCTGCACAGGTTATCATGGACAGCACTGCCAAGGTGCTTGAGGCACCACAACAAAACCACTGGAAACAGCAATGCCATGGGCATACAATCAATTCAGGACACAGTGAAGGAATCCCAACTTGCCTCAGGGTAAGCTTCCCTGCCAAAAGGAGGGGGGAACTCCACGTCCCCCCACTTCACTTTGCAGATGTAGTCGGCCGTGGCGTCAATCTTCGCAGCCAAGTCGAGGATGTAAACACCATCGTTAGTCACCACTGCAGGGAAAAGCATCACAATTAGCTCAGGGTTGTACAGACACATTACAGATTTACTCCAACATCTGGTACCACACAGACATCATTGCAAAAGCTGGGTGACTGCTGTTTCCCCTGGCACTGGGCAGTATTGACCAGCCCCAGCAAGTTCCCTGAGGAATTAACCAGTCAATGTGGCCACGGTCCAGGCTCTGTCTCAGGGGCTGTTTTGTTCTAGTAATGCAATTTTTACATTCTTCAGTACTGCCTTAACACTCCCTTCAAGGAAATATTTCATTTCCTCATTTTTAATGCAGTGAATGAACAGCTCAAAGACATATCACTGCCACTTCCATACTTCTGCACGTGGCACTTGGTGCTGTTGTGAATTACAGAACCAAAGGAAGGATCAAGAACACATTTCAGTATTTCAGAACAGAAAGTTCTGCTTCCAGAAATATCCATTACCTAATGGATTGATCTCAAGGTACGTAAAATACAGATCTTCATAAAGGTTGAACAGGCCACAGATGAAGCTGGCCAAGATGCTGTAAAAAAAAGAAAAGTAACACAAGTTAATGAAAGCAGCCAAATCTAAGTACAGCCTGCTCTGTTCATTGGTATTAGTGGCAATCTGTAAATTTACTCGGCAGCAATTTCTTTTATTCTCATTCATCTTCTCTGGAAGGAGCCTGGGTGATGGATGACTCAAGGGAAGGAAGACCTTGATGACTCATCTTAATTACCCTCCACCAAACTCTGCTGAGGACACAGTTGCTCACAACTGTCAGAGCTGTGCAGTCTGATTTATCTCCTCACAAGACAGAAGCACAGTTTCCTCCCTGCTGGTACCTATCTTTGTCAGATCTGAGCTTCATTAGCTGTGATGGGGAGAAGGCTGCAGTGAGCTGATGGAGTGACAGGCCCCTTCACCCTTCAGTACTGCACAATGTCAGCAAGGATTACACTATGTTTGGAAAAACCATGACTCATATTAGGCTAACTGGGTATGGGCATCTCATTGAGGGAGATGCAGAAGCCTTGAGATCTACAGATAAGCCTGCAGAAGAAAAACAGGACAATAACTTTGGAGATCAGGCCAGAGCAAGGGAGAGGGAAGTTCTGAATTAGCAGTCAGAGCCATCTCTCATCACTATTTCAGTAAACAAAAGAAACTTCTATGCTGGCACAAAGGATCAGAATTCAGTACATGTCTCCAGTCTCAGGTTGAGACCTAAGCAGGCTGACAAGTGCTGCTGCCAAGTAAAGGCTCAGCATTAGGAAACCTTATTTTTGGGTTTTACAGGCAGCTGAGATAAGGTCAGAGAGCTTGGATTCAGGATGCATGGCATATTCTGGAGAGCAGGAAAAAGGGCAGGAGAGTGAGCTTCAGGGGGAAGAAAAAAATAAGAGGGATGTGGCACTGAGATAAAAGAGAGCAGCTGCTGCCTGGCTGGTCCTACCCAGAACTGCATCTCTACTTACTCCTTCTTGTCAGCTGGTGCATGCTGCAGGAGATGCTTCTTCACATCTGATTCATTGAGCTTTTCATCCACTGCCACGAGCAGCTTCTGAGCTTTGGCATCCACATCTCCCACATCCACACCCCCTTCGTGGTGGAAGAGCACATAGTCTCCCTCACGGGCAGCATACACACACACATAGAACTCTTCCTCCTGCACCACAGAGCAGGGACAAGCATTTATCAGTGACACCCAGAGAAGACCCAGGAGAGGTTTCTGTGCCAGTGCTGGGATTGGGGCAGCTGAGCCCAACTTAAGCTTCCCAAGGAGCAGCAGTGCCCCTGACACTGCCCAGGGGTGTGCAGCAACACTGTCAGCTCAACAACACACTCTCAAACTCCTGCCTTCTCCACTGTACCAATCCAGGTAAGCATGCAAGCCCAAAGAGATTTAAAAGTCTTCTTTAATGGTGTACTAACCTGTCTGTGAGGGACGAAGGGTTCAATCAGAAAGTTCTTTAGGATTCCCTTTGCATTAGCAATCTGGGGACAGAAAACAAGATAAACACTCATAACCACTTGTCCAGTACATTTGTGACAGCATAAGACAGCTTTGAGACCTAATCAGCACTGCTCTAAAATTGCTGCCTCTCCACTGTGCCTCCTGGGGAACCACTCCTCCCTCTCCAGCACAGCATTCAGCACTTTCACTTCAGGATATCTGGTTACAGGAGTCAGTCACCTTTCCCACTCCTAACAGGACAGAGCGGTATCAGAATTACACCAGGACAGCTGCTCCCCTCTCCTGTCCCAGAGGCAGCACTGTCACTGGGTCCTGCTCAGCACAGTGACACAAGGCTTGAGCTGCTCTTGGAATAGTGGAAAATTCAAAAGTGAGGAATTCCTGAGCTAGTGGCAGGAACAGAGGCCACAGAGTAGTGCTCACTCTGAAATGGAATCAGGGAGCACAGAAGAGCAAGAGAATCCTTTAGCCTCTTCTTGTGGGTCCAGGAACTGTTCTGTGTAGGTACTCTCCTGTTATCCAAACCCATGTTTCCAGGCTCAGGAGACACTGGGGGGCACTCCCTGCTTCTGAGGACACCAGTGCTCCCAAGTCTGTGGCTCAGTCATTGCTTTAGATGTGGTTGTTGTGTTGTGCTAAAGGAGTAATTCCCACACCCATCGTTCTCCCAACGGGGAGCACTCACGATGCTGCTCCTGCTGTTTCCCAATTCTTGCCACACTGGCTCAGGGCCAGCAGCAAATCAATCCCAGCAGAGCCAAAGGCATAAATTCCTTGAGGCAGCACAACTCCCTCAGCCCCAAACACACAGCAGCAGGGATGGCAGGCACTTCATTATCATTAGCCCTGCACTGTCATTCCCAGGAAAATAAATATTACACAGCAGCACTGAGTTAAAATAAGGACCTGAAGTAACACTCAATCATCAGCCAAAGCACACGGGCTGGCTGCAGTAGAGGACCAGAGATTTTACAGCTTTTGGACTGTCCAGGGGACAAAAAGCAAAGCACTCACCGTGGTTTCCCGGCCCAGGCGCTGCTTGAGCCAAGCCTTCACCTGATCCAGAGTGAGGTTAATCCCAACCAGCCCAAGCTTCCCACGTCTCTTAATGAGCTGATCTGGCTTCACCACTAAACGCTACAAAGGTTGGGCAAGAGATTTAAAGGAAGAAGCATTAGGAAGTGACTTTGGTTGGGTGGTTCTCTGCAGATAGAGAAGTAAAAACTTAAATCAGTACTGCACAGCACACAACCTTGGAAAATTCCTTTAATCTTGGCAAATCCAGCTCCTGGTACAACAAGCCTGCAAGTTTGGGGTTTTTTTATGCTGCAGTGTGAGAAAAGCCACCTTGTTTCTACTCAGCTGTGAGCAAGCATCAGAGGCTGAGGTGACAGCTTGTTCTGTCTTTTTTTTTTGGTTGAAAAAACCCGATGAAAGTCAAGACAGACACAGACAGTTACTCACAAAAAAGAAAAAAGCTCCTGCTGTCACTACACTTTGCTTATGAGACTGGTTAGGGCCAGGCTCATGCACATTTCAGCCAACTGACCATGGCTCTTTATAAGATACCCATGGATAGCTGCTCCTGGGTTACACACATGTCTAGCTTGCAAATATCTTTTTTTAAAAAACCAAACCAAAACTGGGTGCCATTCTCCTGTACCACTAATATGTCCTGCAACTTCAGCAACTTAAGAGTCAGAACACACTGTGCTGCAGTACAGGACACTGAGCATGGTCTTTTTGCTGGACTCTAAAGCCCTTTCCAGCCTTACAGAACCTGCCTTAAAGGCCCAAGAGCATCCTTGCTCCCTTCTGGCTTCCTGCAAGGCTTTTAGAAGCACTGCTGATCTCTTCCTGCAGTTCATTCAGGCACTTGAGCATGGAACATCTAATTACTGCAGGGTTTCTATCAGTCAGTCAGTCAAGGACTATGAGACATCCAATTCATATTCTCCAGCCAATGATTTAATATAATTAACCACTGGAAAGGAGCCAGCATGGACAGCTAATAAAAAGAGCTCTGGGTATGTTTTCTCTACAGAAAGTGTGAGGATATGAGATACAGAGATAAATGATTTTGCACTGAAGAATTTAAAAAAGGAAGTTTTCCCCAACATTTTGCTTAGATTGAAGAAGACTAAGCAGTGTGCTAACTTGACATTAAAGACACAGAGAGAGCACTCCCTGATTTCAGAGAGCAAGGCTTTGAGAACAGGGACTGACATCTCTCAATCAACCTCTTTTACCTTCTGTACAGTTATGAGCAACTGGTTCACAGCTATCTCTGCTCCTGTATTTCATAGTCTTAAAGGAATAATCACCCCCCCATGAGGTGATACTGAGCCTTGAAGCAAGGCTTGTTTCTTCTTTAGGGCTGGGAGTGCCTGTGGCAGAGCAGCAACAGTGAGCAGCCCTTCAGGAAGGGCCTGGAGCAGTGCTCAGGTGCTCCAGGAAGGCAGACCCTGGGGCAGATCCTGCTGTCCCTGTCCTTACCTCGCTCAGGAGCCAGGGGTGGTCCTGGGTGAGCCGTGCCCAGTCCGTGTCTGGGCTCACCCGGGCATACTTGAAGCGGTTCTGGATGGCACAGGAGGTGCTGATGTACTTGAACAAGAACTCCTTCCCCGTCTGCTCCGAGATGGCTTTGGCTGACATGGCTACCTAGTCTGGATGGGGAAAAAAAACCCAAAAATCCATCAGGAACAGAGCCCTGTTCTGGCCAAGAACTCTGCATCACTCAGCTCAACACAAACCCGAAGCAAACCAAAGTCTCCCCATTATACAAAAGATCATAAAACTCCCCTGATAAGCAAGAGCTACTCATGGTGCTTAAAACTTCTACCCCATTCCCCTGCCATGCACACTATTTTCATCCAGCCTTGCCTGCAGGGAAAGACAGAATCCCTGCAGCTTGTCCCAGCCACCACCAAGCCCTTTCCAAAGCCACAGCTTGGAGCATCCCTTCACATCCAGAGCAGTGCCCAGCTCTCTCCAATGTCACAGCACCCCAGGATTGCTCCTGGTGTAACCCACCTACACCTTTTCCTGGTGCATTTCCACTCACTGGGTGCCATTCTCCTGTACTGCTGATATGTCCTGCAACTTTAGCAACTTTTCCCTTTATCTGCCCTAAAGCATCCCATATTCCCAGTCAAGCCTGACCATGGGCATATCAGCAATCCCCATCCCTTTTCTAAAGGGAAAAAGAAACACTGCCAGGATTGCCAAAACTAGAATAGGTTTACATCATTGTTTTTTCTTGTTTCAGAACCAAGTTTCTTGGAAAGATCTTTACATCTGACAGAATAAGATGCTCAAGACAACAACAAAGATTAAAGTTGGAAAGTTTGTTTTGGTTTTGGGGATTTTTAAAATAAAAATTCCTAATTCAGTCCCTTTTCTATGGATGGTTTTCTTCTCTTTTCGAGTATATTCCAAACTGATGTAAGCAAATGATTTCTGACCTCAAGAGTGCAACTATTCTTTTTGATATGCAGCAAGAAAGCCATAGGTGTCAAAGATACATTTATTTCTAGCTGCCATAAACACTTATTTAAAAGAATACTTCATCCCAGTGGCCCTGTCTGCATGTGTCACAGATCAGGACTGAGGGCTGTGATCAGCTGCCAGGTTTGGTTTGTCTGTGGGGTCAGACTGCTGACAGGGATGCTCAAGCAGCAGCAGCTCCTCCTGCATTTTGAGTGACTGGGGTCATGTCACTGTTCCCCAAGCACAGCCAGTGTGGCAGGAAGCAAAAGCACCCTTGGGATGGGTTCTGGGAGAGCTGCAAAGCAGAGGTGCATCAATACAAAAAAGAGGAGTTCAGATTCCATCTGAGCACCTGGACAGCCAAGCACTAGAATGGCTCAGTAAAACTGCCTGCCCTCACAAAACACATCCCCCACTTCAGACCCACAGAGGGAAACAGTTAACAAATTCCAGTTATTTCTTCTGCTGCCCTCTGGGTGATAACCATTAGTAATCAGCTGGGCTATCCACCCTATAAGAAAACACAGAATAGGCAACAATTAACTAGCCATAATTAGAAATAAAGAACTTTTCTCCTTAGAGCAGAAAGGAGGAGGTTGGTCTATCCCAACGACAGTAGGAGACAGGCAGGTTGCATCCCTGAGCTTCCCAAACCAAACAGGTCAGACTAAGTGCTGAAATCTGATAACTGCACTTAAGGACCAGCAGTTAGCTTTGCCACTGCCATCTTTTCAAATGCAATTCCAGGGTTAAGAATCACAAAGGCAAAGCTACAGCAAGAACAAAAGACAAAGAATATCAGGCCCACTTTCAAAGAGTTCTGATGTAACACCTGAACAAGATTCCAGCTGCAGCTTCCAATTTAATCCCATTTCAAAACAACGTTTCTGCAGGACCCCGTCCTTCATCAGACTCCACTCCCACTCCTGTCACTAGAAACACTTGCCCCAACTGCCTACTGAAACAGCCCCTGTTAGTTTACTAGCTTAGTGCCAAAGCCAAGGTGGTCTGACAAGAGGGGAGCCCTTGTGAGCAGCCAGAGGACACCAAACCAACACCCCAGGCTGATTCTGCAGGCACACCCAGACACCACAAACACCACCCCACTGCCCGGCCTCACAGCTGCACACACACAGGTCATCTGTACTGTAAAGCCCAAAATTTTCCATTGGAATCTGCACTTCAAGCAGAGCTATTTCTGAGAGCAAACCCTGCTCCCACAGTACCTGCAGACACCATTTGTTCTGCCTGAGAGGGAACTGCAATATTACTGCTTCAAACCCCTTCAAAATCCATCAACTCCACAATCTGCTCAGGGCCTGTCCCAGAGAAACAGTGCCACATATCACTGCAGCAGAAGCAGATGGGTGAAAGAAAAATGAGAAGATAAACATTTCTGTAAGAAACCTAAGTTTTTGTCATTCCTCCAGGGTGTCACAGAGCCTGTGAACAGCACTGCAGAATTACAGTCCACAGTCCACAATTACAAATTAAACCACTCAGGCTGATGCTGGTTATGCCAATTCTTGCAATTGCAGGAAACTGGACCCAGATCTTGTTAAGAATAGTCCCATAAAAAAACCTCAGTGGGAATAAGTGACATACATGGGATTCCTTAAACCTGAGGGACACAAAGCAGAGCTGTTCCTCTCTCAGAACCATTTCTGGTCTTTTTTATACTTCTCCACTCTGCTGCTCCCTTGGTTTCCCTCTCAACTTCATCACTTCATTTCTGCAGTAGCACTACTGGGGTGAAGAAAGGAAACCACAGAATTCTTACAATAGCAGTAGATGAATGATAACATCCTTGTGTTATGGCAACAGAACAGCAGGAATGAGGCTGTTCTGACCTTATCTGCCCAAGTTTCACGTTTCCTAAACATTAGCAAGTCTTTAATCATGCCCCTCACTCAGTTTTTCCACTCTTCTAACCCTGCCTTTCTCGTAGGACAGAAAGCACAAAGCAATTGCTTCAATGTGCTGAACTGTTAAGCTAAGAGATCAGCAGGAAAATAATCCATAGGGCATCAGCAATTCCTGCCTGTGTGTGCTCGTGCAGGTCCCTTGACAACCAGGGAGCCAGGATGGCAGGTCCATTGACTCACTGCATCTGCTCTGCCAACACCAAGCAGGGACACAGACTCGTGTCACTACAGAGGCAGAGGAACTGAACCTCCCCAGTTTCCCGGGAATGAGACAGGTTCAAACTCTCATCAGTCAGAATAATCTTCTTTTCAGTCATGTTTAGCACCTGCAGTGCTGACCAGTGCTGGGGAGAGCAGTGGCTGCATCTCTGAAGATAAACTCAGGAAAAATGTCCCTTTCTCTGCCCAAAACACAAGCTGTGGGACAACAACGTTCTCTTCCACTGCTCTGTTTGACATTCATTAGCCAAGACTGATCTGCAATTTTCTCAGCCTTTCAGGTCCCAGACCTTGCACCCACCACACACAAGGGCAGATTCATGTCAGCAGCACAAGTGCCACAGATTTCCATTAATGATTTGTGTTCATTTAGTGAGGCTCCAACACAAACAGCTTCCCTGCAACACCTCAGAGACCTTCCCCTCAGCATCCATACCCACTGATTCAAAAGGAGCTGGATTCCAGCCTTTGTTAGCAAGTCCAGAGCAAGTAAGAGACACGGATTAGATCATATTTTCAGGAGCTCAGCAGCACTTATTCTCTCAAAACATCACCTGTCAAATATATGCAAAGAAATTGATGCTTGGGGAAAGTTTCCTGAGCGTACTGATACAGAAAATCAGAGGGATGATGGCAAGGCAGGCAAGAGTCCTTGAGCTCGATGTTGTGTTTGCTGTGACACAACTGATATGTCTGTCCCAATATATCAGCAACCAGCTGAGGGGTGCATGCAACAAATCCAAAGGAAATACAGATGGAGAAACAGGGAGGTATTCCTGACAGGTAAAGCCTCCCTGACTCGCAGGAGAGCAATGATGTGGCACTGCTCAGTGTGACACAGTCTGCTCTGCAAGGGGAGAAAGTATTACAGACAGATTTAGTTTGTTTTTCTCCTAACCAAAAGAAGAGATGTAATTCAGCTTCACCAATCTGTGTTCACACAGAATGTGGTGCTCACACGTGGAATTCTCTGGGTTGGTACCATGCTCCAATGGTACCTGAATGACACTTCAGACCGGGAGGAAAGGATTCCCTCCCCAGTCAAGATCTGACGCCCACTCTCCTAAGAGCCGTGTCAACAAACCAACACCATAAAGCAGCCTCTCCCCTCCATCCCGGGTCATTTATTAACACAGCTCAAGCCAAGCCAGTCTTTTCAGCCCATGGCAGCACGAAAAGTTACATCAGCTCCCACCTGGCAAAGGCAAGTGTTTCATCAGAGGACGGTGCGGGCTCGGCGCCATGGCCAACGCGAGGTCACGGTCCCGCAGCTGCGGTTGGGAAATGCTGAGCAGGGTGATGCAAACAGGTGCTGCATGCCCAGCTCCGGGGGAGGCTCCCTGCACACATGGAATCTCTGAGAAAAACACGGCAGCCAGGGAGGAGCACGGACCATGGACGGTTACATGTGGCTAACAGAGAGCAGCAGACAGGCTCCCCACACCTGGTGGGCAGCCAGTGCCTCAAGGTGGGAATTTGGGAATCCTTCATTAAAGACAATCTTCTGCAGCCTTGGGGCTCCTTAAAAAGCTTATTCCTTAAATCACTTGCACAGTGTACAGCAGTAAGGGCCACCACAGCTGGGCGGGACTTCCAAATGTGACTGTCATTGTTTGGGAACCACTTCAGGCAGTGGTGGAAGCATGGGAAGAGCACTGATACTTGGAGAGAGCTGCAGAGTCGCACATGCAGGAAACCCAGCAGGGTTCGGGTAACAGCACTGGACCACAGAGCTGATACTGTGTGCTCCAAACCCAGTTAGGGATCAGAAAGAGTAAAGACACCTACAAACACGATAGTCAGGGTGCACCTCAGCTTTCAGCCTACAGACAACAAACTGTTCAATAGAGAGAAGGGAGATTCTGTAAAGCAGGATGAGAATTTCGAAAGCAGCAAGACAAACAGGAGGTGTTTGCAAGCAGCAAACAGGAGAGCTGGAACACAGCCAACTGTCCCGGGAATGGAGCGACACATGGGCTGTGCACGCTGCTGCTCGTGAGGGAACAGCGTGATCCCGACGCTGCTTCTCCAGGATGGCCACGAAAGGATTTTCCTTACGGCAGCGGAGGTGCTTTGGCCAAGGCCCCCTTGGACCAGGGCCGAAATAAAGCCAGATCCCCTTTCCTTGCCCCTCGGCAACCTCTGCGCTGTGACCACCTCTCACTGTCCGTGCCCCAGAGCCGCACCGGCCACCGGGACCCGAGCGGGCACCGGCACCACTGCGAGGAGACCCCGGCGGAGTAACGGCAGCGCCGCCCGCAAGGTCAGGGGCGGCCGTGCCGGCGGGCGCGAGGGGCTCCGCTCCGAACCGCACCGGGACGGCCGCTCCCGCCGGCACACCCGCTACTTAGCCTCGCCCGCGGCGCTCCCGCAGGCTGCGGCCCGCTCCCGGGGCTCGCCCACAATACCGCGAGCTTCCAGGGCCGGAGCCGGCC
>JBBMKD010000101.1:2507510-2523813 GCA_037834095.1 Argya squamiceps
GCCCCAGAGCCGCTTCCCCGCCGCGCCGCTCCGCCCCGGCGGCCGCCCCGGAGCCGCTGCCCTCACCATGGTAAGCGGGGCAGGCGGGATGGGGGCTAGGATCGGGGCTGGGATAGGGGCTAGCATCGGGATCGGGGCCGCCGGTCCGCCCGGCAAAGGTTCCCATCCCCAGGAGGACGGAAGCGCCGGCGGCGTCGCTGACACGTGGGCGCTGGTCTGGAGGGACGCGGGGGCAGCCGGACCCCGAGAACGGCCCCGGGGGCCCGTGGCTCCGTCTCGGGGGTCCCGGGACACCCCTGGGGGCTGCTGGAGCACGGGCAGCCCGGGACCGGGAGCCATCGCTCCCTCCACGCGAGCCCCTGTTCCATGGGGAGCAGGAGACAAGCGGGAGCTTTGTGGGGGCGGCGGGGGGGGCCGGACCCGGCTCAATGGGAGATTGTCCGGCGAGACCCCGCTCCCCCGGGCTCTGCGGAGCCTTTGTCCGCCCGGCCCGGCCCGTGAAGGCGCCCGTTGTCCCCGAGCCGGCGGCGAACAATGGCCCGGGGGGGCCGCGATTGTTCCTTTGTTAACGGGGCTGAAAAGCGCCTCAGTCCCTTCAGCAGCTGCCGCGGCAGAACAGCGGCCCCGGTCCCCTCCCGCGGGACAGCCCGGTGCGGGGACAGCCCGGCCCGGGGCCGCCGCAGCACCGAATCCGGCAGTGCGACCCCCTGGCAAACGGGGCACCTGTGTTGAGAGAAGGAGCAGCGCTGCAGGGAACTCACCGGCTTCCTCTTGTGTGACCACTTTGAACCCCGAGCTCACGGGGAAGGCAGCGCGGGGGTCGTTGGGGGGCCCGTAGGTCCCTGCTGCTCTCAAGTTTGTCCCCGTCTGGGTGTGAAGCTGCAACTGAACCAAGGGCAGGCAGTTCTCATGGGAACTGTGGGGTCCTGCTCCTGCTTCCCAGGGCATTTGGAACCAAAACCCATCTGCACTTTCTGGAATAAAGAGATGGGGAAATCAACATCTGAAAAGTGTTTTTTAAAAACTGCAAACTGGAAAAACATTTTTTCTGCCCTAGGCTGAGCAGTTTTGTTTTATGTAAAACTTCTCAATTTTTGCATCAAAGGCAAAACTCATTTCTTGGGTACCACTGCCATGGTCTTTGGCTTAAGCAGGTCCAGTGGGTCCCATGCTGGGCTGGCCCACAGGCAGCTGTGGAGGGTGGAAAGTTCATTGACCTTGACATGTCTGCCTTGTTGCTGCTACTGAGGACTTGCACAGCTGAAGAAATCCCTCATTTCCTATCAGTCTCGTGTTTTCCCGAGCCCTACTGGGAATTAATCTGGGATTCTGCTTACCAGAGCTGCTGGCAGGAGGGAAGGGAGAGCCCCTGCCAGCTGCCGGCAGCATTTGCCGCTCACTGTTGGCAACCACAAGTGTTTCGTTTCCTCCAGCACTCGAGGTTTCACTTTCGAGTTCTGCCTAACAACTGCTGGGAGGGGTTTGGCTTTCCTGGAAGCCATCTCAGTTGCTCTTCCCAAGAGGAGCCCAAATTCCCTCCTGCGAGGAGCTCAGCTGCTGATCCTCAGTGCAGCTGAGAGAGAGACAGCGTCATCCTTGCAGGCTGCTCTAGGAAACAGCCTCTTCCCTGGGAACAGAGTCTGTGATTCAGGTAAAGGGACAGGAGTGTGGCAGCTCTCAACCTGCTGGGACTTTCAGTTCTCTGTTGGGCTCCTCCTCGGGTCGCTGCCCTCACATCCGGCAGCTGCAGGTGTTTGTTCGTGTTCAGGCTAAATGTGCCACACGAGATGCTCTGCCTGGGCTGGGGCTTTGTGGCAGTTCATGGTGCCTGAGAAACCCCTTCCTAGTGGGGCAGGACTGCAGCTGCCGAGGCCAGAGCGGGGAGCAGGGCTGAACCTTCAGCCCTTGGGTGGGATGGAGTGGATGCCTGCTGTGCCACCAGCCAGAGCAGCTGTGGGAGGAGGTGTCAGCTGAGCAGGGCACCCAAGTGAGAGAGTGTGGGGGACATGCTTCCTGTGCCCCGTCCTTTCCACTAAAGGTCCCAGCAGGGCCGCATTGTCTCTGGGGTTCCTGCCCTGCAAAGTGTTTTCTCCTTCCATTTCAGAACAGAGGCTTCTCCAAGAAGAGTCACACTTTCCTGCCTAAAATATTTAGAAAAATGTCTACTCAATCAGCGAAAGAGAGACCTGAGAGTTTGCGCTTCCCGTTCCTGGATGACGAAGACACCATCTCCACACTCAAAGAATCCAAAACCCTTTTCATCCTCCGGGGCCTGCCTGGCAGTGGGAAGTCCACCCTGGCCCAGGCCATCCACGATCGGTACAAAGATGCCTGCAAGGTCATCTCTGTTGACCACTATAAAATTACA
Organism: Argya squamiceps; assembly: GCA_037834095.1. NCBI lineage: Eukaryota > Metazoa > Chordata > Aves > Passeriformes > Leiothrichidae > Argya > Argya squamiceps. The sequence continues at coordinate 2,509,879 of JBBMKD010000101.1, forward strand.
CCATTGATAAGAAGCTCCATTCCCGAAGAGTACTCCAAGGTGGATGAGGATCTAGTTGACTATTGCAAACGGGAGATCAGCGTCATTGTTTTGGATGACACTCACCATGAGCGGGAACGGCTGGACCAGCTCTTTGACATTGCTGACAAGTACCGGTACAAAGTCATCTTTGCTGAGCCCAAAACCCCGTGGCGCTTGGATTGTCCCCAGCTAAAGGACAAGAACCAATGGAAACTGTCTGTGGAAGAGCTGAAGAAGATGAAGCCAAGCTTGGAGAAGGAATTCCTCCCCATGTATTTTGGGTGGTTTTTGAGCAAAAGAAGTTCGGAGATCCTGAGGAAGGCCGGCCAGGCATTCTTGGATGAGCTTGGGAGTCTCAAAGCCTTCAAAAAGGAGAGTAAATACTGTACGTATAGATGTTGTCTTACCACGTTCTTACCTGTTGATGTTAACAAGTCTGATCAGCTTCTAAAGTCAATTTCTAAGGCTGTCAACAAGAACAGCTTTTTAAAGCTACTAACCTGGTCCTCATAGTTGACAAAGTTGGTTTTGTAAGTAAAAATAAAGCTTTTCCCAAGTCTGTTTAGCTCTGGTCCCACAGGGCACTGAGCTCGAGTGGCAGCAGCAGGACATGGGATCCTGGGTGTCCCCTGGTTCCAACAGGTTGGGTGGGAAAAAGACAAAGAGAGAAATGGGAAAGGCAGAACAATCCTGTGCCTTAGGGGACTCTCACATCATCAGGTTTAAGATGAGCCATGATGATGCAGAGGAGCTTCTATTCTCTGGCTCCGTCTGCAGTGAGCCTGGGAGGGGAGGGAGGGGTTTGTTTTCCCATCCAGTGCTCCCCAGCAGTCAGAGATGAGATGTGAAGGATGGGGTAGGGAAGGGAGCTGAGATGGGACCAGGGCTCATGGGTTGACATCAGGAGGATCACTTTGTGACAGTGACATTGTTTACCTGTATCTGCAGTTCCTTCTGTTGAAGATCCCAAAATAAAAATAGATCTCACCAGCTACTTTGTGAAGAGGCCACCTGGGGTCCTGCACTGCACCACGAAATACACTGAGTTTGGCAAAGCAGCTGGAGCCGAGGAATACGCGCAGCAGGAAGTGAGTGTTGGGGTCCCACTTCCTCCCCACATCCCCTCCCTCCCCAGCAGGGCATCCATGAGCCTGGGAGAGGGTTGGGGATGGGCTTTGCTCTCACCCAAGAGGCCAAATATAGGGACAGGAACTACGTCCATGTGGTCTATGCAGAGAAAACTCCAAATTGTGGAGATGGTGATTGTTTCCTATTTTCAAATAAAATACTCCCACTTTCCCCAGTCACACATGACTTCCAGCATAATATCTGACAGCTTGAGCTGAATTATGATGAATTGAGGTATTTAGATTCCCCAGTCGATTGTTTCAGAGCACGTAAGCCCAGGTTAAACATTGTAATTTGTGAAGGACAAAGATGTTACCAGCTCTGAATCCACGGAGCTGGGACATCAGGCACTGACCTTCTCCTTGCTCTGGGTATTTTGACCATGTCACAGCAAGAGCTGCCATGAGCAGCCAACATCCCCGAGCCTGGGGACGGTGACCCCCAAGCCTGGGGACGGTGACCCCAGTGCAGCACCGTGAATCCCCGCACACAAGCACTGACGCTGTCCGTGTGCCTGTCCCTCTCCTCCAGGCCGTGAAGGCTGCCTATGGCAAAGGCTTCACCCTCTCCATCTCGGCGCTGTTCATCACCACAAAGACTGTCGGGGCTCGCATCGAGCTGAGCGAGCAGCAGCTGCTGCTCTGGCCCGGGGACGCCGACAAGATCCTGCCCACGGACAACCTCCCGCGGGGCAGCCGGGCCCACATCACCCTCGGCTGTGCCAACGGCGTCGAAGCCGTCCAGACCGGGCTTGACCTGCTGGAGTTTGTGAAGCTGGAAAAGGTGGGGAACAAAGGGGAGCAAGTGGGGGAAATCGGAGGAGGGAAACTGCTGTATTATGGTAATGGTATGTGGATGCTCGTTCTGTCTAAAAAGATTGATGTGAGGGCGATATTCTCAGGATACTATGGGAAGGGAAAACTTGTGCCAACGCAGAGCACCAACAAACGGGGCTCTGCCTTTACCTCCTGCACCATCATCTAGGAGCACAGGCAGGGCAGCTCCTCGGTTTGTTTTTAAAAGGCAAGTAACTCCTGTAACCTTAAAAGTGTAAAGAGAAATAATTCTACCTTTACTAAAGTCAACCCTCCTGCCCACCCCAGCGTGAAGCCTCTGGGAGTTATCGGCCTCAGAAAAGGAAGAAAACAAGCAACTCCTGACTGAAACTGTCACGGATTTTAATGTGAGTTTTGGAGGGAACCAGCTGGGGTGTCCTGCTTGTTTTCTTCCTTGGAGAAAGATCAACTCTGGGGCTTTTATCGCTTCCCTCTGAACCACAATCGTTTGATCTTTACCTGTTGGCACTGACCAAAGCCTGTCAGTCGCTGGTCTGAAGCCAAGGGAACTGCAGGATGTCCCGCCCCTACCACACCCAGGGACTGACATGGGCCATTCTGGCAGCTGATTACAGGGTCAGAACTAGCAAGCCCCAGGTGTGGGTCACTCCTGTCAGGAGTCCTGTCCTTACCAAGGGTTTGGCCCCTAAGGACAGCCCTAATTGCAGGCTGGTCCCGCAGCTGCCCAGTGGGCTCCATCCCAGCTCCTGTCCCTCACAGCAGACATGCTCTGGGGACAGCCAGGAGGAGGGCACTGTGCCAGGTTATGTCTTAAAGACACCAACCATGAACTTTGGGGAAATCAAGTGAAGCCAATTCCTGCAAAGCGGCTCCAGCCACTTCCCTCCACCTGGGCTGGACCAAGCACCATCCCCGTGTCCTGTAGGGAACAATCCTGCCTTGGCAGGGAGTGGAAGAGATGAACTAATGTCTTTTCCATCTTATTTGATAGAAACTAAAATCATGTCTGAAGTACACAACTGGACTTCATGCAAGATTTTACTCCCTTCCTCTAATGCACTTGAATGTTAAGAGTTAGGCTGGAGTAACCCCGTAGTGTAGGAAGTGGAGGCACCGTAACTGTGTAACTCATGTCTGCTCGAACCTAAACCCTGTCTGGAAGTTACTGACCCAGCACTTCTGTCATTAAATCTGTTTTATTGAAACTTGGGTTTGTGCTCTGCCAGGCCCTGGCCCAGTAGGATGGTGGCTCCTGGGCATTGTTTAACACAAAGCTCCACTAACAGCCCCAGGTAAGGTCCCAGCTCGACCTCCTGCTCTGGCTCAGGGTCTGGGGAGCAGCAGAGTGACATTAACCCACACTAACACTGTAAATACTGACTGTGTTTGAGGCGTGGGCTGGGCTGGGGCTGGCGCTGGGCACAGCCCACCCCCAGTCCCAGTGTTGCTGGGGCAAGGAGCATTTCTCCTCTGACTGTTGAGGCCAAAAGCAGGGAGAGCTTTGGTGCTTTTCTGGTACCAAACCCTCTGCCATGAAAGTAAAATACTTCCTGCTGTTCAGAAGCAAAGGATAAGAATAAATTCTCATTATAACATAAAACAGTGAGCTATAAACCCACCCCAGAGCACCTGTGACCCTTCATGGAGAAACCCCTCCAAGCTTCCGCACTGGCAGCAGCCGAGTGCCCAAGGCTCAGCCCAGGCCTCTCCTGACAGAACCTCAAGGGTTTGTTCCACCAAAGCTCTACAAGGTATTTGTCAGCACCTGCTCAGGGGCCAGCTGAGCCCAAATCCCCAGCGCCCAGATCACTCCAGCACTGGAATACACAGCTGGAATATCTCCTTCATCTGCCTGTTCAAGAACAACCATGACACTGTCGTCGTTTGAGTTTTTATTAGTTTGTACATCATATACAGTTTATAATAAAGTAAAACCGATTGCATATGGGTCTGCTCAGGCTGATTTCCCATACAAACACGGCATCAGGAGTTCTGCTAAGGAAGTAAACAACAAATATTCACATTTTTACCATTCACATCCTAGAAAGGTCCAAGAGGGACAGTTGGTACCGATGCGGAGCCTGGCTGGGAGAGGATGAGGAGTTTGGCAAAGCAATGAGACAGCGATTGCTCCATGCAATTCCCCTTTCCTCCCAGGGAAAGGTTGAGCTATGTACACTGAGGTAAACATTCCGAATTCCAATTCAGATAAATACGGCAGCGCAGGGACAAGCTCCTCTCCAAGTGGCTTCGCATCGGTGCCTGGATTTGTCCTGACTGTTCCGTGACGTTGTGACACACGTGCACTGTGGGGCTCTGGGTGCTCCCCCCGTGGCCCCTCGGATGCCACCTCACACCACACTCTGTTCACACCAGCCATTAGGGGACAGTGGGGACAGGGCTGGGCAGTCAGGCTGGGATGGCAGCTGGGCTGCTCCTCCCGCTGGAAGGAGCATCAGGCTCCCCATGGATCCTGCCCTCCTGGGCCAGCCCTGGGGCTCCAGCTTGGGCACAGTGTCCCAGCTCCCAGCAACAGACCAGAGCTGTCCCTCCAAGCTCGGATCTGGGTAAGGGAAAATGCCCAGCACTGCTCCAAGAAGGGATAACCCCATCAATGATGGTGGGAGTGGGGAGAGCTGGGCCTGGCCAGGAAGGCCAAAGCATTTCACATCAGCTCCCACAGCCATGCAGGGACCCAGAATGGCCCCACAGAGCCAAGGGCAGGGACAGCCACCAGCTATTGCCACCTACCCCTGCCACAGCCACCCAGGGACTAGCACTGCTCCAGGGACACGGGTGGGTGCAGCACACAGTTGTCCTGTTCCCTAGGGAAGAGGAGGGGAGAGGACAAGGCACGAATTTAAACAGGATGAAAACCATCCATTAGAAATAAGAGAATATCTGGAGTTATTACTGAAACTGAGGAAGTCATTTGGAAATGGCAAAGCAGCACACGGCTCAACCCAGGGGCTGTTTGATGGCTGCAGATCCAGGGCCAGTGTGGCTGGACAGGGACTGGCAGCAGCCTCAATGTCACACACACCACAGCAGCACAGCAGCATCACTCTGGATCTCAGCAGATACAGAGAGTGGAGGGACCCACTATTCCATAGATAATACCCTTGTACCTGAACAATTTGTCTTTCTCCCATTTTCCAGTGTGCATTTCTGCATTTACAACAGCCAACAACACTGGGGATCCTGCTCACTGAGCACCCCCAGGATCAAAACCAAAGCAGGTAAGTTTCTGTACAGCCAAAGCAATGAGGGGCCTTAAGAAGATGGCCAGAACCTCCTGAATGGACCTCACAGCTTTCTGACCCAAACTATTCCATGATTCTCATAGAGCATGGCCAGACAAAACCACATCCAAGGCAAAGCCTAACAGCCACACAATTCCTGATCTCCCTGCCAAAACTGCAGTCCTACAGCAGAGCCCCCACATGCCAGCTCTGCCCACAGCCACACTCCTCACACACTTCTCTTCACAACTTTCCCAGAGAAGCTGACAGCCACTTGCCAGTTCTTGAGCTGTTCAGAGCACCTACCCCCAACTTGGCTGGTGGAAGACACTCCCTGACACACCAGCCTGGTCTGGCTCTCAGCCATGGCAGCTCTGCTCTTTCCAGATCCTTCTTTGTTGGCAGCAGCTCTCACAGCACCAGCCACTCCCCCGCAGAGACCCTGGGCAGGAGTTCCCAGGCTGAGTGTCACACCAAAGCATGTCCATCCCACCACACCTGTGCCCTGGGCAGACCTGCAACACCACCTCCTGCACCTCTATGTGCTCTTTGTCCTTCTAGGTACAGCATTGCTTGAAGATGCTCATTTGTGGCCTCTGCAGCAAATCCCTGCAGCCAGTGGCCCCTGTGGGGCTGGTGTCCCCCCAGGGCTGCAGGACACACGGGAGGGCTGCAAGTGGCTGGAGCAACTGGCACTCGACTTCCCTGTAGCTACACCCAGCCACAACCCATGGATGATGTCCTGGAACCATCATGTGTGGAGGTAACACTCCAAACAATGCACAGCTGAGTCCAGTTTTTGGAAAGAAGCCGAGTTTTGTCTCCACAAGCCGTGCTGGGACACGGTGGAGGTCACAGTGCCACTGACACTGCTGCTGCCCTGAGGTGCCAGGTGCCACCGAGCCCTGCTCTGTGCTGGGGGAAACAGGGACTGCACAGGGCCTGGGGCACTCTGGGCTAGTGGAAGGTGTCCCTGACCATGGCAGGGGGTTGGGCTTGACAGCCTTTAAAGGCCTTCCAGCCCAATCCATTCCATGGTTCTTTGCATTTGCCTTCACCTTGATTCACGTAACAACGCTCTGTAGAAAGTCTTGGCACTCACCATATGAATATTTAACTACATTAAATCATGCATTCATGTACAGATTATAAATAGCTGCTGTATACATTTTCTCTCCCAGAAGCAGAGCCATTCCACTCCTGTGCTCCAAGGAACAGGCTCATTCAGCTTGGAGAGAAGGAAGGGAGGAAGGTGGTCACATTTCCCTGGGGCAGGGGAAAATGAGAATAAACCCACTGACAGACACAGAACATGCCTCTACTCAGCATGAGACTGAGAACGGCCCAGACTGTACAGTGACATCAACACACACAGGATGAGATGTCATGGAACCAAAATGCCACTAAACAGGCCTTGAAAACTGATTTACAGTGCCAGGAAAGCTGGGGAAGCATCAGTGTGCATAGACCAGTATTTCAGTTCCCCACGTATTCACCATTTCAGAGCCTGAAAAGTGCCAGGACCCAGCGGCTCTGGGTGCACCTGGGTGGGGCCATCCCTGACACCTGACACCGTCACCGTCCCTGTGAAGGACGTCGGAATAAACGTGGGAGAGTCGGGTTTTGACAGCATTACTCAGCACTGGCTCACTTAGAAAGGTGAGTTTCAAACGAGCTGTAAAATACTCTATTCTGCAGTGATAAAATTTAAGCCCTTAAATTTTCTCTCTACGAAAGCAGATTGTCAAGAATCCTGACCAAACACCACGGCAGGACCACGACAGCAATGTCACCGCCGGAACCGCGGGGATGTCGCAGCAGCCCCTGTCCTGCTGCAGGGCAGCACAGCCCTCGGGGGGGAGGAAGACAAAGACGTGGCATTCCAAGTGATCACCTCGTGCACTGAGCTCCCTGCAGTGTTTGTTCTGCTTCGGGAAGGCAAATCAGGTGTTACACAGAGTCACTGGGAGGTTCTCTCTCGGCACAGTTTAGCACAAAGCGTGCACAAACACCCCTTCTATTCTCTGAGCAAACTCCACCAGCCCCACAGTGGCAGGGTCAGCCCAGGACTGTGGCCACAGGCCCTCTGCCCCTCACTGAGCACCAGCCCAGGACCCCCAGCCACAGCCCCACTGCCTCCTGCTCCCCTCACATGCCAGGCTGGGCACAACCTCCCAGGACTTGGGCTGACAGCACCGTGCTCCAGAACCCGCCACAGACAGGAGCTCCCACAGGGCACCTGACAAAAAGGTGCTGTCCATGCTGCAGAGAAAAGGGGGAATTCTGGAAGCAGAGCCCTCTCCCTGCTGAGACCCTGCTGTAACACCAGCTTTCAGGTGAAAATCAAACTGCTAACAGGCAGTGCTCCACACCAAACCCATCAGGACACGGCTCCAGGCCAGAAGCTGATCCATGTCTCCAGCTCCTGCCCTGACACTGCACAAGAGAAAGTACAGACTGTCAGTTCAGAGCTGGACTTGGTTTTTTCTTGCTGCTTTGGAGGAGTAAATCACTGCCAGGGGAAAACCATTCAACCAGGTTAAGTAAACACACAGCTGCTGCACACCAGGAGCTCAGCACTGCACATCCCAAAGCACCCATGATCCCTGCCTGGAATTCACCTGGCATTGAAAGCCTCACCCATATCATGGATCAGTAACAGGAGATCACACATCAAGCTCAACAAAATCAAGTTTAGCACAAATATAAAATATTCAAGTGGATTAATTTAAAAAAGTACAGTGAAGGAATTCAGCCCAGAGCAAATTCAATATTCCCTTAAACAGGACAATCGTGGGAACACAAAGCCCTTAATTCCAGCTGCATCACAGGGAATTCTCACATAAGCTGCTCTTTCAGCAGCATTTCTCTGATACAGAATTGTAAGCTCACACGTGATCATGGAAGTTTAATGCCCAATGGGCCTTGCTCAAAGAACCATGGAGAAAAAAAGAAATAAAGAGCCAAGAAGCCAGGCTTGCAGGTGAAATGGGATTGTACGAAACTGGATTGAGCCTTGGCAGTATTTCCAAAAGATTAAGATAACCTACAAGTTACTCCAAACCCTGGACATGCTGCTTTGGAAGCAACCAGAACAAACCAGGAATTCCTTCTCCCTCTCACATGTGGAGATTCTGGGAAGATTCCAGGAAATCCTCTGTGCTGAGGGGCAGAAGCAGCTGAAAGCACGGGCCAGAATGGAGGGACCAAAAATTTCAAAGCTTTATTTTTTTTTTTTTAATAAAGTTAACAGTAAAACAAAATTCACAAGCCTTCCCCTCCCGAGCTGGTTTCCTCTTCACACACACAACACACAAACAGAGGCTCCAACCCAGAAATGAAACTGCTCTAAGAAGGACAACGAGACATGATGGAGGAGGAGTCTGGGGCTGTCCGTATTCGAGGTTAAAAGAAGCAGATCAGGTATGTGTGGTTTGATTTGTGTTTGTTTGCTTCTTAGCCAAACTGGAAAAAGAAATTTCCAGGCCCAGAAGCTGAAAAAGAAAATGGAAGATAATCAGGACTTTTCAAATCCAAATGGGTTTACTGCAACCCTAAGCAGCACATGGGTGGCCAAGCCCACACAGAGCTGCAGAACGAGGAGCCCCCGGGTCTGGGGCTTTGGAACCCAGAAGAACCAGAACCAGCCACCAGCTGACACTGTGCAGGCAGACCTTTGCAAAAGCCCTTGGCCAAATACTCTCCTCAAGCAGCACATCCACTGGGAGTCCCAGCTGCCCTGCCAGGGGATCTGTGTACTTACAGTTCCAAGGCTGGGAGGAGAACACCTCACCTACCTTCAAAGCTGAAGCCCCCTGGCCCGCTGAAGAAGGCCTTGAAGATGTTATTTGGATCAAATTCTACAGGGAAGAGAAGGAATTCATGAGCTGCAGTGAAACAAGCCATCACATCCCCATAGTTCAGGAGCTGTCAGCTCACTGAGGGTCCAGGAGTGTCTCAGAGTGGCTGACAAGGGGCACAGGGCTGGCTCCCAGCACCTGGGGCCATGCACTGACCACAAACAGGTAAAGCAGTTGTCCCAGGGAGAACCTGCCACGGGGCAGCCCAAGGATCTGGATAAGCAGCTTTAGGGACTCACAATTACAGTGTTTAACACATCCTGTGACAGATTTCTGCCTAATGGCAGCTACTGCCCACCAGCTGAGCCAAGGACAACACCCACCAGAACCCCACCCAACTGGGAACACTCAGCCCTGCCATCCCAACGCTGTCAGGGACCAAACCAAGCCAATTCATGGAACCATTCCCAGCAGGAGGCTGGCTTTAGGGGGTAAGGCAGACTCTAAAGGGTCTGATCTTGTTAAAGGCAGAATATTGTAAAGAGCACTGACCTCCCATGTTTAATCCATCCTCTTCCAAATCCTGCCCACTGTCATAGCGAGCCTTCTTCTTGGGATCTGACAGGATGGTAAAGGCTTCACCAACCTCCTTAAACTTCTTCTCTTCTTCCTTCTGTACTTCTGCACTTGCTCCACTGTGTCGGTCTGGGGATGCACAAACAAGCAGGAAAAAGCTTTTAATTTCCAGTGCAAATGGATAATGTTGAACGTTCCCAAGCTCCTGTCCCAGAACATGCTCCAGATCTGTGGGGTCAGGGCTGCTATTTCCCAGAAATTCCCTCTTCCACATGCATTTCTGCCTCAGTGATGGCTGCACAGGGCACATCAGGACTGCTGTGGGTACCTGGATGGTGCATTAGTGCTCGTTTCCTGTAAGCCTTCTTGATCTCATCTTCAGAGGCGTTTTTGTTCACCCCCAGGATTTTGTAGTAGTCTTTCCGTTTGCTTTTTTTCAGTTCCACCTGTGCATTCTTTAGGAGCTGCTTGTGTTCTGGAAAGGAGCACAACACCAGAGGGGAGGAGTTACTTCATCCCTTCCACTTCAGGCCACTCAAAAAGCAAGAGGACAGTCAAAACAAGAACCAAAACCAGGCATTCTGAACCCAGGGCACTGCCTCAGACACAAGTTGAATTATCATCTCAGCATTCAATGCTGGGAGAGAAACCAGAGCAGAGACAGGGATTTCCAGGGCTTCTGAGGGCTTCTCCATATTGTCCTGCTGGGGTACTGGGCTGCAAATCACAGCATATTGTGGGGGGAAAAAAAGAACAACAAAAAAATTGCCAGTTCAGGGAAAACTTGTGCACACACAGAGTGCCCTTGTGCTCACCTTTTGTTTTCTCTGTCTGATAAACCTTCTCATAGTCCCTTACAGCATCTTCATACTGCTCTGTGTCCATGTAACTGTGGAAAGAAACACTGGTGGCCAAGGTGTCCCTCCCAGGAACATCAAAAGGGGTTCAGTACAAGCTGTCTGGGTGGATGTGGATTAAGAGAAGTGCTCTGGGCTGCAGCAGATCAGACCTCAGAGGAGCCCACACAGGGCTACTGCCAGGAGCCCTGTGGGAAACCCTGGCACAGGAACCTGCACTCGGGGCTCCAAGGGGACACTGTAAACTCCTTTGGCAGCACAAGTTCTGCTTTAATGACCTGATAATTCCAATTCCTGCAGCTGCAGGAACTGGTCCCAGACAGCTTGAGCTCCAGGGCACTGGTGCAGGGTCAGAGCTGGCACAGAGCTACACGCTGGCAGTGCTGGTCAGGAGTGACAACCCCTGGCACCTCTGGGGGACACGTCTGTCTGTCACCCCTCAGCCTGACTCACACATTACCTACTCACTGTAACTTAGCACTTACAGAGATGGGAGGTTGGAAAACATTGACCTTGGAGGTCCTTTTCAATCTCTTCTCCAACTACTGTAAATCTGCAATTGCAGACATGGAGAGAGAGGGGCTCTCTGGGACAGAACATCTATAAACACAGTGTCTATAAACATAGTAAGTTGAGTCAAGTTTTAGAATAAATCCTCCCTAAATCCTGTTCAGATTGGACATGAGGAAGAATTTCCTCACTGAAAGGGTGGTCAGGCATTGAGGCTGGTTGCCCAGGGGGGTGGTGGAGTCATCATTCTGGGAGATGGTCAAGGAACAACTGGATGTGGTACTCAAGTGTTCTGGTCTAGTTGACAAAACAGTAATCAGTCAAAGGTTGGCACCAATTATTTTGGAGGTCTTTTCCAACCCAAATGATTCTATAAATACACCATCAAGAGGCAGTGCCAGATCCAGGCAGGCAGGAGAGGCCACAAAGAGCTACCCCCATCTCCTCAGCAGCATAAGGAAGAGGAATAAATTCAGGGCTCCACCCCTTCTGTTCAGTTAAGCTCCAGATTTGTGATCCTGTCCCTCAGGGCTGCCAGGAGGACCCTCCTGCCCACACACCTGCTCAGGTGCCCGATGCCAAGGTGCACTCACCACTGTGCCCTCCTCAGGTAGGCTTTGACATAGGTGTCATCCAGCTTCACTGCGTTCGTGCAGTCGTCGATTGCTTCTTCAAGTTTCCTAAGCTGCAACATCAGACACAAGTGAGTGAACCCCACACAGAGAACAAATTCTGCATCATGACTTTAGGCAAATGAAAGGTGTGAAGAATCTGGGAAAATCTCACTGTTTTCTGTGTATCTGTCTAGGATTTTTTTTTTCCCAGTTTCCCCTGAACACTGAGCTTTTGTTCCCTGGGGAAAAAAAATCAGAAGCTTGGCCAGTGATATGACAGAGCTATGTGGTGCTTCTGTGTAAGAAATGCAATCAAAACTAAGGGCTCTCCTGACAACAATCCCAATTCTATGTCCAAATGAATTCCTGAGCAGGAAGATAAACCTAAAAATATTTAAAGAAATCTTTTTAAGAAAAAGCATTGCTTGTTTTCAGGCACAAACATGTGAGACATCCATTACGTGGCCTCCAGCTCATCCCACTTCCCAGGTTTTGGGAACAGTCTGTGTCTCTGACCAAGTGGGGCTGTCTGGGCAAGCAGCATCAACACTGGGACAGCTGAGGAAGAAAAATGCCCAGAGGACACAGGGTGGGAATTGGGAGCACTGTCACATGACTGGCTGTTTCTCTGGATAGTGCAGGACTAAAATTCAACAGCAAAGCTGAAGTGTCATGGGGCTTTAAATTATGTCTTTTTTTTAACATAAAAACACAAAGCAAGACAAGATTTACAAGAAGAATAAGAAAATATACCTGCTCATTCCTGGGAAGGAAACAGAGACAAGGGTGCTTTTTGCTGGCTAAGATAAGGCTAAAGCACGTCCCTCCTCTCCCTCCCACTCCGTGCAGCCCAAGTATTTGAGTTTTGTTTCTGCAGGAGTCGAGTGCTGGCTGCTGGGAACTGATCCAAGTGTTGTGCAAGCACAAAACCCTGAAACACTGCCTGTGGCCTCAGAGATGCAGCTGCCCAGCAGCCAGGGGGGCTGGTGCTTTCCAGAATAACTGATCTGCAATTTATCACTGCCAAGGTGAGGGATATGGCGACAGACACCTGCCAGGTGACCATCCCTTACCTTTGAATTAACCGTCCCCCTGTTGCAGTAGAGTTTGGCATTTGTTTTGATATTATTTGGGTCTATTCCTAGTGCCTCTGTGTACAGTTCATATGCTAGTTTGTAGTTGCCTTTCTTGAACGCTTTATTCCCGTCCTCCTTCTTCGCTTTAAGTGCTTTGGCATTCTGAAAGGAAACACACGAGGTCAGGGGGACCAAGCACCTTGTTCTGCCAGACAAGGGTCCTCAGACACAACAGTTCTAATCTGGTTTCAGACATTGCTGCAGGATAGAAGTCACAGTCTTGCTCCAGCAGCTGAAATGATCTGGAAGCACTTTGCCTTTCCCCCAAGAGAAGCACTAAGGAGCAGCCAGTGCCAGTTCTAGGCATCCTTCATAGGAAAAAGGTTGCCTAATTTTAAAGATGAGAACATGACAGTGTAGTAAATTTATGGATTAAAATAAAAGGACCAGGAGCTCACTTTGTGAGAGCACATGAACAGATTTAAAGTCAGTCGAAGAACCACACCAGGGAAGGAGCAACATGAAGGAACAGTGTTCAGTGAAAGTCAGGGTGTTGACCTGGATACTGGACCTGGAAGTCAGGAGTTCCTTTAGAACCAATATATCTGGTTTTACTGCTCCTCTACCTGACCAGGGAACAAAAAAGAGTGAAGGGGAGGCTGCTTCAAAGTATCACAATCTGCTGAGAAACAGTTTTTAGGAGCTTGGTTTTATCTGAGGCAGCAGCTGGTTGTCTTTGGGAAGGGCTGGGCACACTGCCTGCTCCTGGAAATCTGGGAAAAGCAACGATGAGGGAGGGAGAAGGGATTGATCCAGCAGAACCAAACTACGTGTTGGGTTTTAAAAAAACCCCAGAACCTGGTGATTTTGCAGGCCCATCTCCAGCACTTACCCGGCAGGCAAGACAAGCCTTCTCATGGTCAGGGGCCATCCTGAGGGCCTGCACAAAGAACTGCACAGCCTTCTCAATGCAGTCCTCGTAGTACAGGCACAGCCCACGCACGTACAGCGCGTCAGCGTTGGTCGAGTCCATCCGTAGGATATCACTGCAACACAGACAGCAATCAAGGAAATCTTCCCTGGTCCTGGTTCCTTCTGACCTCCACGAGCACCTTTCCCCATTGTGGTACTCATTTTAACAAGTCTGTGGTACAGATAAGCCAAAAGGACAGAAGGCTCCTCAAACAGGACGGCTGGTTGTGAAGGGGGTGTGGATGCAGCTTCCCAGGAACACCCAGACCACACCTTGAGTGCTGTGTCCAGCTCTGGGTGTCTCAGTTTAGGAAGGACATTGAGTGCTGTGTCCAGCTCTGG
>JBBMKD010000101.1:2535811-2560804 GCA_037834095.1 Argya squamiceps
CTCCGCCGGTGGAGCGGGGCGGGGCCCGACCGGCAGGGGGTGCTCGCCGAGGGGCCAGGTGGCGACATTGGGCGGGGCCGGTACCGGGAGGGGGGCGGAACTCGATCGGTGATGGTGGGCGGGGCTTAGATAGACCAAGCCCCCTCCCCACCGCAAGGCCTCGTTGGTTTCTGCGGTCCGCCCAGCCACAGGGGGGCGCTGTGGTGCCGCCGCGTCCCTCCCGCCGCCGCCCGTGAGGCTCGGCCGCCACCGCCCCGGTGAGGCGGGATGGGCAAGAGCTGCAAGGTGGTGGTGTGCGGGCAGGCCTCGGTCGGGAAAACCTCCATCCTGGAGCAGCTGCTCTACGGGAACCATGTGGTCGGTGAGTGCGGCGCCGGGCAGAGGCCGTTCCGCGGCTCCCCCGGGAGGCGGCGGCCCCGGGTGTAGCGGGCAGATCCCGCCCTGGGCAGTGCTGGCCCTGGGCAGGGCTGGCCCCGGTCACCCCCAAACACAGCGGCGGTGAGTGGGGAGGGCACAGCTCCCCGGGCTGTGCCAGCGTTCCCACGTGTCCCCTGCCCACCCCGTCAGGCTCGGAGATGATCGAGACCCAGGAGGACATTTACGTGGGCTCCATCGAGACGGACCGGGGCGTGCGGGAGCAGGTGCGCTTCTACGACACGCGGGGGCTGCGGGACGGGCTGGAGCTGCCCAAGCACTGCTTCTCCTGCACCGACGGCTACGTGCTGGTCTACAGCACCGACAGCAAGGAGTCCTTCAAGCGCGTCGAGCTGCTCAAGAAGGAGATCGACAAGTGCAAGGACAAGAAGGAGGTGAGTCCCCCGGGAGAAGGGGCTGTGAAGTGAGATCTGCTCCCCTGGGGCAGGTTCTCCTCTTTGTTTTTTCCAGCCTGTCACAAGGTATTGATGGGTCCCTGATCTGTGTGACTCCCAACAGTAACAAGCTGTCTCCTGGGATGCTCTCAGAGCATACAGGTGCTCAAAAGCTCCTTCTACTTTGAGGCTGGTTTGGTGCACACAGACCCCAGCAGGAGGGGAAGGGAGCACTGAGATCACTGGGTTTCAAAAGGCCTTGACATGGATGGGAAATCAGTGGCAAGGCCAGGCCCACCACTGAGGGTCTCCATGGCAGAGCCAGCCAGCCCTGCAGCTCCGTGGTTGGTCGTCAGGGGCCCTTCTCACCCTTTTGGAACAGGTCACCATTGTGGTTTTGGGCAACAAGTGTGACCTGCAGGAGCAGCGGCGGGTGGACCACGATGCAGCCCAGCACTGGGCCAAGGGCGAGAAGGTGAAGCTGTGGGAGGTGTCCGTGGCTGACCGGCGCACGCTGATCGAGCCCTTCATCTACCTGGCCAGCAAGATGACACAGCCACAGAGCAAATCTGCTTTTCCCCTGAGCCGCAAGAACAAGGGCAGCGGATCCATGGATGGCTGAGCCTGCTTTCCCTTTCCCTTCCATTGCCACCTCCTCTTCCTCACCTTCCTGCTCCCCTCGCACACACCTCCTGCTGAGTCCTGCCTGGTGTCACGGAGCCTGTGGGAAGCAGGTGGCAGGAGGAACAATCATCCCAGGGCTAGGGATGGTCCTGGCAGATGAGAGGCAGTGGGACAGGAACCACTCCTCTCCCTGCCCAGCCCCTGCTGCTGTCAGAGGTGCACCAGGAAGATCAGGATTCACTCAGTGACCCCCTCTGCTCTCAGGTGCAGGCTGGGAGAGTGGAACAGAGGCACCACATAGGCTGGCTGGGACGTGGGGATCAGCTCCACATCTGGAGGGAACAACTCCCTCTTTTTCTATTTCCTGATAACATGTGGGCAGAGCCTGTTTGCTGGCCCTGCCTCCAGCCAAGCAGCTCTCCTTGCCCTGCCCCAGCTGGCTCTGTGCTGCTCCCTGGCAGGTTGTCCCTTACCCTGGCAGTGTCCACTGCTCCTTTATGCACTGGAATATCCAGGCATGCTGACCCAGGGAATGCCTAGAGCAGGGCAGGTGCTATTTCTGAGGGCAGGGTGCCCAAATCCACCATTCCAGCCCTCCTCTTCCTGAGTGCAGACTCAGCCATGAGCTTGGAGGAGATGGGGTTGTGCTTCACCTGCATACCTAGGTCCTTGGAGGAGCTGGGACTGTGTTTACCCTGCACACCCCAGATGCTTTGGGCTATGGTAGCTCTCACTGCCCACCTGTCACAATGCTGCCTTATCTCAGAACCACCATAAGAAAAGGCACAGGTGTCCTAGTCCTACCCAGCAACAGTCGTTCCCTTCTGGTAGTCTGGATGTAGGAAAAGAACTGATGAAAAGCCCCAGTGTGTTTATACTTGTTCCTTTTATTTACTGAGTAACACAATAAAGCGATGAGATTCGGTTATCAAAATATTTTCCTTTTTTTTTTTTCCCCAACAGTTATAGTACATCAAAAAAATATACAATGAACATTACAGCAGGGTACTGGCCAAGTCCCTAGAGTCTGGATATTCCATTGTGGGTTTGTTTTCTTTTTTCTGTTTTTTTGACTCAAACTTCACATCACTCCAAGGTTATTTACAGAGGGGCACACGTTACGGAGCGCTATGGACTATCCCTACTCCTAGTACAGCATGTGCTAAGTCAAAGGCAGTAAATGCTTTGGAGAGCAGGAGGGGATTTGGGGGGGATGCCATAACGGGGGTTTCTTACGCAGCTCGTTGCAGTATTATTGTTACTAGAAGGAATGGCTTTCACAGGGTTAAAGTGCCAAGAACAGGAGTGCGTCAGGACTCCACTGGTGAGGGGCAAGGAGCAGCCATGGCTCCAGCACAGGCTTTTTGGAACAATGGAGGGGAACAGGCCCACTGGTGCCACGCGGCTCTGCAAGCTGGAGCCCAGCTCTTCCTGGCTCCCCAAGCTTCTGAGGGGCTGGGCACGGCACCAGGGGCTCACAGCACAGGAGGGGACCCATTGTCCTGCTGTGGCAGCTGGACTGGGGGTGTCCCCAAGGGCCTGGGAAGGGCACAGTGAGACGGGCAGGGGTGGCTGGAGACGCACCGGCCATGGGCTGCTTGGCACTGGGGAGTGGGGACAGCGTCCCTCCTGTCCCCTGGGGCCCCACCAGCACAGGCTCCTGTC
Source organism: Argya squamiceps (assembly GCA_037834095.1). Lineage (NCBI taxonomy): Eukaryota > Metazoa > Chordata > Aves > Passeriformes > Leiothrichidae > Argya > Argya squamiceps. Next base: position 2,538,910 of record JBBMKD010000101.1, read on the forward strand.
CCCTGGGATGTGGGACCATCTCCCTATCCCTGGCAAAGCTGTTTTTACTGGGAGCCTTCCTTCCCTCAGCTGCGCTCCAAGCCACATATCCCACCACTGCTGCAAGACCTTTCCATTGTCTCCACACACAGCTGCTTAGTCTTCTACTGGTGTCCTCTCTCCACTCTCCTCCTTCCCTGGGGAAAGGATACCCTGAGCAGGTGAATTCATGCCCAGGGGCTCCCTCACTCTCCTGACTCTGTGGCAGGAGTGCAGTGGTGGCTCCATGGTTGGTGCTGCCCACAGACCCTGCAGGTGTGTGCTCCCTCCTGCAGCTTTCCTGCCCTTGCCGAGGCTCCAGCCCTGGGAAGCAGATATGTTTCAGCATCTGAGTCACCCATTGGCTGCTTCCTGTCCACCTCCCCGTGCCAGGACCCATCCTGAGCACCAGTGGAGCACACTGGGCAAAATCCTTCTGAAATCCGGACGCTGCTTATGGCCAAGATGTCAGATATGTGTGCTTGTGCGTGTGGATTCCCAGGTGCACACACCAACCTGCCTCTTCCAGAGGGCTGGGAGGGAATGAGAGTCACAGCAGAGGTCTGAACCAGCACCCTGGGCCGGGGACAGGACAGAGCTCAGTGTCATGTTGGATCTTCTGCTCCCACCACTGCTCCAGCTGCATGGATGCATCAGCACCATGGGAAGGGAATCACAGGTGGCCGATGCGGCGGGTGAGCTGCTCCCCTGGATTGCATAGATCGGGGTGGGGTGTTCCTCCAGCGAAAGGTCCATTTGGGATGCAACTCTCTCTATGTACAGCAGCGTGCTGGGCACCCAGAGCGCCGTGGGGACAGTCCCAGACAGGTCATGACTGGGCTGTCTGAGCACAGTGAAACGCAGAGCTGTGGCCTCAAGATCCCTCCAGAGCCTGGCATTTTGCAGGCTATGGGTGCACCTGCCACCTGATTGTCCAGGCTGCTGAGGGCATCTTTGTTTTCGGGAATCATCAGTAGCTTCCTGGAAGCTCCTAACTGGGATGGGATTGGAGGGCTGAGCACAGCAGGTAAGCAGCAGCGTTGCCTTTCACTGGAGAACTGAAAGTGCTTTAGGGACATTCACTCAGCCTCACAGCATCTCCCGGGAGGTAGGGGCAGGGCTGTCCCCACAGTGGGACAAAGACAAGGACAGGCGCCAAGCACAGGGTCACCTCCTCGGGAAGCCAGCACCAGACAGCCTGGTGCTCCTGGCCTTGCTGGGCATGAGTTGACCACATGCCCATCGTGTGCTTCTGGGGCCAGGGCAGGGCCCGTGTGCTTTGGAGGGAGGAGGTGCTGGCCCTGGGGTCAGCTATTGCTCTCGGAGTGAGGATACGGTCGGTGTGGCTGGTGCCCGCCACCGCGGGGGCTCTTTGGCTGGTGGGACGTAGGGAGTTGTGGGGATGGGGGGCTGGTGGGTGGCACAGAAACCCCCTGCCAGCACAGGCAGGTGCAGGGCTGGCAAGGGAACAGCCAGCCCAGGCTGAGAGAGAAACTGCCAGCTTCCCACTTGTGCTGGGGTTGTTTCTCCCAGTAAGAGCTGGGCTGAGATTCCCCTCGCAATTCTCTTCTCACTGGACTGGCAGGAACCAGAGGGATGCTCCTCCCAGGGACCAGCCAGCTCCTCTCCTTCCAGTCTGGTAACTGGGAGGGTGATGAAGAAGCAGCCAACAGGCCAAGGACAGGCAGGCTCTGGCCATGAGACGGTCCTACTGATTTGGACAGTGTCCTCTTGCGTGCACTGCCTGGGCTCATCTGCTGAGCACGGAGCCAGCACAGGCTGGGGGAGCAGTGGGGATGCACGGCGGGGCTGGCCGGGCTCTGTCAGGGCACCTCTCTCCAGTGGGAGCCCTCTCCAAGCCAAGGAGAAGCCGGGGTTGATGTCTAGAACTACATTTTCCCACCAGCCAGGAGAGGAGGTACCAGGAGCGCCGCCCCCAGCGCGCAGCCCCCGCAGCCCAGCCCAGCCGCAGCGGACAGACCCTCGGCGGGCCGGAGGCTCTAGTAGGGTGCGAAGACGATGGGACCCGGCGTGGGACGGACGTGGGCCGGCGGCGTTCGGAAAAGGGCTGGTCCGAGGATCGGGGCTTGGAAGAGGGTGGTGGCAGCTGCTGGTCGCAGGGCGAGGGGTCCAGGCATGGCGCAGACAGCGGCGGCGGTGAGCGGGCTCGGCAGGAAACGGGTTGCCAGGGTTTTGGTGAGGTGCTTCTGCAAAGCCAGCTTGGACTGCAGGGAGGGAGGAGGAGACACCGTGAGGTTGCAGAACGGGTGGAGGAATCACAAGTGCTGCCATTGTGAATGCTGCTGCCAAAGCACTCCCAAGTTATCCCCGTGCTGGCCTTCCCAGGAATAGACTCAAAACTCACCACCAGAGCTCATCCTCCCTGAGGGGAGAAGCTGAGCTGTGGTGATGGAAATAAAGGTTTAAGAGAAGCAGCTCCCATAACTCACTTGAAAGGGCGGCTGATGGCGAGCGAGGCTTTGCAAGCAAACTGAGCAAGTGCTGTGCAGGGAGACAGGTACCTTGAGAATACTCACTGCGAGGGCAGCATTCTTCTGCAGCTTGTTGTAGGGGCTGTACTTGGGCTTGGGTGGCTTCCCTGCCAGCCTGTCTTTGTGCCTCCGGCTGCTCATGTGCTGGAGAGGAAAACAGCTGGATCACTGGGAGCCAGGACAGCCGGGGTACTGTGTGGCTCAGGTCTGTGGGGACACCCATCACCCTGAAGGTACCCACACCCTGAGTCCCTGCACACCCACACCCAGTGCCAGGGCACTCCCAGGGCATTGTCACCTGCTTGAGCTGGGTCTCGGAGTTCACGTAGATCTCGCACACTTGGCAGTGAAACGCCTTGTTCTGGATGTTGATGCTGCCTTTGTTCCCAATCCGCTTGGACTTGTGCCCTGCCCGGGAGAGCAGCTTGCCCCGGCCTCGCCGCAGCTGGGTGCCGTGACCTTCCAGCATTGACTTGTGCTTGGCGCCTGGCGAGAGGGGACACTCAGCAAACCCAGCCCAGCCCCATGCCAGTACCACACCAGCAGGAACAGTGCCCTCCCAAGAGCACCGGGGCAACCCCACCAACCTGTGCCCAGCAGCACTTGCAGGCAGAGGGGACAGGGAGCTGCCTGGGAGCCCAGGCTTTTCCCAGTGCTGCGCAGCCCATTCCCAAACCCTGCCAAACTGCACGTCGCAGAGCAGAGATGCTTATCTTCCCAGAGACCCCTCCTCCATGTGCCAGCTTTGGAGAAGCTGCTATTTTGAGCATGCACTGGAGCCTGTCGCCTGTCCCCGGGCATTAGCACAGTCTGCGGACTCGGGCGCGTGTCGCCCGTCGTGCTGCAGCATCTGAGCCATGCCCAAGGTCACAGCAGAGCTGGCTGTGGAGCCAGGAATAGCTCAGCAGGGTCACAGCAGGTGGGGAAGGAGGAACCCAAGATCCCTACACACCTGGGGACAGGGCGCTCTGTCCTGTCCCTGCCAGTGCCGGGATGGCGAGGGTGCACGGGGAGCAAGTAATTTAAGCCCCTGCTAATTCATTCTATTTTTTAAGGTGTGAAGCAAGGAGCTGTGTGACAGCCACGGAGCAGCGCCAGCCTGCAAATGTTTGTTTGTTTGTTCTTTTTCCCCAAATCAGCTCCTGAATTTGTAACTGGAGCTGACAAAAGCAAAAGGACACGTCTGCAGCTAAGCCGCAGCAGTGTCCTGAGCCAACCCAGCACACGGCAGCTGCTGCTGCCCCAGCAGGCAGTTGGATGGGAGGAATTGATTCCCAGAACTTGCTGAGCTGGGGCAGAAAAGGACCTTCCATTTAAAGTTGGGGTGCCCAACTTAAGCATCCTCTAGAGAAAGGGGTGAGCCAGGAGCTGGAGGGCCCACAGACCCCACTGTCCCCTGTACCATGGCTGCCACCCCCTCTACTACCCTGGGGGTGGGTCTGGCCACCCCCAGGCTTCAGGGGGGCCCTCAGCAGCTCCCACAGCTGCCCACCCCAAAGGGCTGCCCCAAACAGCAGCCCAGGAGTCATTGTGGGCTATGGACTCCACGTTGCATTCCCAGGGGTCTCCTCCCCAGGGCCACAAGCCCAAACCACCAAGCTGCTTTGGGAAGTATTATTCCAGGTATGGAAGAAGACCTGGCTATCAGCTTCAAGCTAAATGGAAAATAAAGTAGCCTCAATCACTTGATTAAAAGTAGCTGGAAATGTCCTTAATTGAGACATGAACAATGACCTTGTGAAAATTCACCCTAGAAGCTGCAGCCCAGGTAAAGCCCCATGGATTATCTGTGCAGGTCATTTTAATGAATATGTTTTAACTACAGCAACACTCATTAATGCTCACTACTTCATTGCAAGGCTGCTTGGTTATGGGGCATGGCTGGGCTTTGTTCAAAGCCCCTATTAAGTGGCAGTGGGCCCGTCCCCCCTGTCCCCCCAATAATGCCCTTACCAGTGTTGTGAGCCTCCAGCTGGGACAGGGAGTTGACGGTCACTTTGCAGGTGGGACAATACAGGTGCTGTTTGCTCTTTTTCCCCTCTTTCTCACTCTCAGGGGCCGAGCTGATGCTGCTGCCCGACTCTGCCGCCTGTGTCTCAGCTGCCTGGGCAGACGAGGAGGCCACACTGGTGGCATCCGAGGTGCCCTCCGACAGCTCGGAGGCTGGTGGGGAGCCCAGCGGGGCAACACTGCCTGGCAGCTCCACAGATGATTCCTCAGTGCTGGGCACCAGCCCCAGGCTGCTGCCCTCACCCTCCGACTCCTGTGGGCTACTGGCATCAGCTGGCAAGAGGGCAAGGAAAGGGGGGAAGGGGAAAAGAGAAGGAAATGGGTAGAAAGAGAAAGCTCTCTGTGCCTGAACAGGTTTTCTGGATTTCAGGGAGCACCCCCGTCTTCCCCAAGACCATCTCAGACAATGTCTGCATGCATCCATCCCTGCCAAGGGCAGCTCTTCCCCGGGTCTCTCCCATTACAGCTGTTATCTGCAGTGCATGGAAGCTGGGCTCAGCACAAAATCCCAAGCCAGCTCTGGTGCTGCCATGGCTCCCACCAGCCCCACCCCTGCATGTGGCAGAGCCCAGGGGCCACACCCATACAAAACACCTCCCAGAGACACCAAATCACAGGGAAAACACTCCCTTGTTCCCCACGGGCAGAGGAGCTCATTTATAAATCTGTGGCACCTCTGCCACACCGACTGCAGCCTCCCCAGCCCCACACTCCCTCCTTGTACCTGTGCTGCCCAGCTCCCCGCTGCCCACAGGGCTGGGGGCCAGGTCGGCTGTGCTGTCCTGGCCAGGGGTCCCTGCTGCAGCCCCCACCACCTTCTGCTTGTTTTTCATGGCCTCGATGGCCTTCAGCCTCCGTGCGTGCTTGTGGCCCTTGTAGTGAGCTTCTGCCTGGTTCTGGGGGGAGAGACAGGGATGGCCACGTCACTGCTGTGACCAGACAGACAGATGGACATGGGGAGGGCAGGTGATGGGCTCAGGCCCAGGATGTGGCCACTCAGGCAGGTTTCTAGTGCAGCCAACTTACCTGGTGGCATCTACCCCCAGGGCAGGACCATTGCAAAGGTGTGTTGGGAGTGGGGTGTAGCAGAGAGGGGTTTTGGCAGTGGGGTGTAGCAGAGAGGGGGTTTTGGCAGTGGGGTGTAGCACAGAGGGGTTTTGGCAGTGGGGTGTAGCACAGAGGGGTTTTGGCAGTGGGGTGTAGCACAGAGCCATTTCCCTCCCCTCCCCAGCCTGCTCTGACACCAACATATTGAGGCCAAGGTATCACTCTCTAAGACATCACCACATTTCTTGCTTGGTGAGATAAGGACCCTGCTCTGATTAAATGCATCAAGTCACTCCTAAAAGCAGCTTTCAGGCAAAATTTATGCCTCCAGAAACATACAATGAATTGTTGCTGTAAAAATGAAATAAAGAGGTTCTTTGGTGGGGAGGACACACCACCCACTGTATCCTAAGGGGTGTCCAACACATGGTTCACGTCTGCAGCTCCTCTCTCTCAGTGAACGCTGGATAATGAAGCGTGACTCTGATGGATTCATGTCTGCACCAAACTGATAAAAATGGCCACAAAAAAAAAAATCCCCTGAACACGGATGTCCTCCCAACAGGGACAATGCTGCATTGTCCCCCAAAACAACCCCGTTTTGGTGATTTATGGAGAGGAACCCCAGTATGAATTAGACACTGTACCCCTGAGTAGGACAGATTAATTTGCACAGCATTCCTGGGGGCCAGCTGAGGATTCCCGGGCTCGGCAGGGGGAAGTATCCTATGCCATCCCTTCCCTCTCCTCCCCCTGTGGCTTTCCAAAGGCTGGGAACAGGGGCTGGGGCTGTGGCTGGTATGTGGGAAAGCAAAGGGCCAGTCCAAGCGTGGTGCCTCATTAGCAAAGACAATAAACTGCCCCTGGATAACAGGGCTGGAACAGGGCTGGGTGCAGCCAAAGTAGGTCACAGGCTCCATGCTGGAACACCCGCAGGCTGTGAGAGTCTGGGGCAGCCAGGGGAACCTGGAGGGACAGGGGCAGAGTAGGAACGGGGGCATGGGGTGCTCGTGGGGACACTGGGAGCACAAAGTGGGACTGACTCTCCTGGAACAGCACCTCTAGCTGGGAAGCAGCCTGAAAAAGGGAAGCAATGCTTTTTCTGAGCTGCTTGGCTGTGGAGCAGAATCATGAAGCCCAGAACCATGGAGTTTTGCTAGGCAGAGCAGCATCAGCCCCAGGCACTGCAGATCCAGCACAGCCAGGCTGGCACAGCTTCTCTGCAGGCAGCCCAGGGAGGGAAGAGCAGCTCCAGCAGCCCACAGCCCCTGTGCTGCCAGACATCAAGCACCGACAGCTCTGCTGGATAAGACTGGGCAATTGTTGGGGATGGCCCTTGTTGTTTTAAGTTTATTTGCTTTTCAGTGTTTGTAGTTTTGTAGTAAAGATTCTCACTTCATGTAAACTACGTATACATTTAAAATTTATTTATTTTGTTTACATATTTCTCCTCTGGGAGGAGAAATATGATTAATGGTGATGTTCGCTAACGAAGTCAAGAAGGTGGCAACCTGTGTAGTTAATTTTTTACCTTATCAAAGTGTATATAAGATGAAGTCAAAAAATTAAAATAAAAGCTTTCCTACCTGACCTTCTGCTGTCTGCCTCGTCCTTTGTGTGTCCAAAAGTGTAACAGCCCCTGACAGGGGCTTGCCCCGTGCCCCCTACTCCCTCCCAGCCCCATCTGTGGCCCCACTTACGGCAGAGTTGAAGCGCAGGTGGCAGATGTTGCAGGAGATGAACTGCTTCTTCTTGAGCGGGGCTGGCATGCCGAAGGTGTGGCTGATCACTGCCTTCTGCACCGGGTCCATCTGGGAGGGGAGGGAGGGCAGAGGGTGGCTGGGTGCTGTGTCCTGATGGCTGCCCCGGCATGCCACCATGGCCTGGTGACCCCCACGCCTGTCACACTCCCAAGGAGCCACAGCCAACGCCACAGAGCTCTCACTGGGTGGCTGGAAGGAGCAAGGGGCTGCATCTGCCAAGGAGCCCTGCAGCCGTGGAGGCTCCCCTGCACACGGCACTGTGCTGTGTCAACACTGGCTCCTGTGCTGCTTAAACCATTCCTGAATCCATCAAATCCACAAGGTGTGAATGTCTGGCAGAAGGGATGAGATCCCATCTGCCCCAGTGTGTGCCCAAGTCCCCTCTTTCCCACACAGACACTTGTGTCACAGGTGGCAAATTACCAGTTTTCTGTTTGAGCCTCAGTGGCTACCCTTGACCTCAGCAGAAGCAGAAACCACCAAAATGGGGGACAGAGGTGGCCAAAACAAGCATCTGGCCATTCATTCTCCATGTGCTCTTCACCAACAGAAAGCTGGAATGTCCCCATGCAATGCCAAAGGCACGAGCAGGGCCATGTATGCCAGCCCATAGGACACTGACACCCCCATGGGTGCCAGGACAGGAGGGACACCAGTGCTTGCTGCCACAGACACAGCTCACCCAAGATACAGTGCCCACAAAAGCCCCTCTGGGCTGCCCCACTGCTGCCCAGATGTGCTTTGCACCCACTCAAAACCAACAATGACAACTCGGTCACCAGGCTGGGCACACACAGAACCACTTCCATGCCCTGCCAGGAGCCACGTCTGTCCTCCAGCCTGCCCAGGGCTGTGGTGGGGCCAAGCATGTGGCCGCTGCCAGGCCCTGTCCCTTCTGTCTCGCCCCAGGGCTCGGCCTCATTCCACAGCCCAAGCACCGAACTGCTTCCAAAAGCCATAATTGTTTTTAACAAAATGCGTTTATTAAGGAAGAAAACATAAGAATAACCTCTTTGTCTGAGCGTGGCTCCAATCTATAATGCAAGTATTGTTCCCTACCCTGTGGCACAGGGAGATTATCTTATCTGAGTCCTGCTGTCAGGAGAGCCCGGGGTTTTCAGTGATCGTATTTCTCTGCAAAGCTATTTCACTGCCGAGACAGGTGCATCAGTCTTCGAGGCACATGCCTGGACAACAGCGCCATTATCAAGACCCCAAATTCCTTTCCAGGAGTGAGCAGAATGGTAAAAGCAGGTGATTAATGAAGTGCCTGTTTGCTATGAAATTTTACTCACTTATCTGGCATATAAATGAAGAGGCATTTGGGGTTCGGCAGAGAGCTGGAGGAAGCTACAGATGGCCAAGATGCTGCTCCATGCCTGACAACAAACATTGCAATGTGCTGCTGGCAGCACCCCCGTGCTGCTGGGCTGCTGGGCCAGCACTTCTTTTCCAGAGAAACACCCACCTTTCCATTCAGGAAAGAAAAATGGCTCCAACCTTCCCAGCAGTGGCAGCCACCAGGTTCCAGCTAGTTCCTGCCACCGAGCACCACCAGCTCCCACCAAACAACACTGGCACCCACCAAGCACTGCCAGCTCCCATGGGCTCATCCACACCCTGAGCACCACAGCATGAGCAGGGTGGGGATCAGAGGAGGATCCAGAGGAAAGGGAGATGCTGGCACAAGGGCACAAATGAGGCCAGGGACTGTCTTGGCCTCATCCTAAACCTGCCAGTGAAGCCAGTGGCAGCAGGGCCATGTCTGAGCTTCAACTACACAGTAGTGGTGCTGAACAGCCCCAGCACAGGGTCTCCTCATCCTCCTGGGGTTATGCCGGGATGATGGCACCAACCTGGGTCTTTCCACCTTCTGTGCTTCTGCCAAGTCCTTCCTGCTCAACCCTGTGGCACAGCAAGGAGTTGTGTCCACCAGAGCACCTGCAAGTGCTCTGGGCAGGCACAGGACTCACAAGCTCCAGGGGCTGGGCTGGCCAGCAAACTCAGAACTTGGCTCCTCACCCCAGCCCCAGGCATCCCAGCCAAGGCATGTGCCATTGGGTGGCCACTGCTGCTCCTGCTGTCCCAAAGAGAACACAAGCACTGTCTCAAGCCTCCAGACGCTCACCCCCACGGGAGCACAGATGCTTTTTCACAAGCCCAGCTCAGCTCCAGCCTGCACTGAGCACGTCTGAAGCCTGGCACCACCTGAGAGCCCTTTTGCTTCTCCCTGAACACGAACACAAACATCCCTCTATCTCCTCCCCACCTTATGCCCTTGCAGCTCTCTTGGATATGGAAAAGTCCCCCCAGCTCCTGCAGGGCTGGCAGGGGGCTGTGCTGCAGCTGTACATACCAGTGCCTGCAGCCAGAGATTGAGGCTCTTCCTGATGGTTTCCAGAAGAATGGAGCCAGCAACAGAGGTGGCTTTGGGCACCGCGATCTTGGGGAATAAAGATCCCAGCTTTATAGTCAATTCGTATTGACTCACATTACTTTATTTATCCCTGGATGTTCCTGCTGATATAAATAGCCATCCCTGTGCTGAGCTCCCTGCAGCCACTGAGGTCAGGAGCAGGAATTCACAGGGATGCAGCCTCCTTCAGATCACACCTCTGTTTTACGAGGCGCTGCTGGGTCCTGGGGATTTGCAACATCCCAAGCTAAGGGAAGGGCCTTCAGAGCAAGGAACGTGCCTCCAGTGCTCTTAGGGTTTTTTTTCCCCTGGTTGTTGCTCTAAGTGACAGGAGGCAGCTTGGAAGGGTTTTGTTCACTCTGGAGTAAAACATCTGTTGGGTTCATGGGAGCCCTGTGACCTGCTCTGAGTGCAGTGTTCTGCTGGGCAGTGCAAACAGCTCCCGCTCTGCAGGGCTTCACTGAGCCCTCACAGCACCACCAGCAATGCAGGGCATGAGAGGGGAACCCTGGATCCTGCTGTAGAGCAGCTCCAATGTGGCAGTGACCTCAGCAAGGGGCAGACCCCGGCTGGTGTCCCCTACCCTCTCCCCACACTGAGGCTCAAGTGGAGTCTGACCAGCCTGGCTCAGGACACACGGATGCTCCAGCCCTTCATCCTGTGGGATGGAAGCTCTGCTCTGGCTCCTCCAGAGCTGCCAGCCCAGCACGCCCTGAACCTCACCCGGCCTCCTTCAGCCACATCTCCAGCACAGACACACCCCAAATGGGCAGCTCCTGCTCCCAGCCCATCAGCCAACAGCACACACCAGGCTCAGGTCTGAGCTCAGAGTGGCTGACTCCAGGTCCCCAGCTGGCTGGGACAGCCTCCCCTGGCATCTCTGCCCGTGTCTGACCCATCCTCTGTGGCAGGAGCTCACACAGAGCACAGCAGCCGTGCGACACTGCGTGGCTCCAGCAAGTACCAGATTCATTTCCCAAATTACTAATTTTTTAAAAGCAGCAACCGTGGGTGAACACGCGCTGAGGCAGCGGCAGGTGGGAGCCAAGAGGAGCAAACAACAGGCGTTGGGTCAAGTTCACTCCTGACTACAGCGACTAAAAAAAGAGCCCAGACAAAAAGCAGGAACTATAATGGCATCAAAACCCCTCCTGTCCTGTGCTCCAGCTCATTAGCCCAGGGAGAGGCTGGGCTGGGGCTTCAAAAGAGCTTAAAGGACTCAGACGCCTGAATCCCATTCAATAGCAACAGGAATCCTGCACTTAATTTCTGAACTGTCTTTGAGGATCTCGGCGATAATTTGCACCTTCCGAGCATGTTTAAGCTCAAAGCCACTCACAAAAGGCCAGTGAACAGGGATGGGGTTCAGGAAAGTCTCATTTCCAGGTTCATGAGAGAAAACAATGGGCATCGACTGAACCCCAAAACACCAGCATGCAGTGCCTCTGGGGCAGAGATGGGGAGCAGCTCCCGGACCCACTGCCCTTCCCAGAGCAGAACCTGCTCCACAACAATTCTAGGCAGCACCCAGGGGTTACAGAGACCTCCATGGGGCTGGGACCAGCCTGGGGGAGCAGTGCAGCATAGGGAAAACACCATTTCACACCCAACACGGTGGTGTGTCCTTGGCCACACCAATGGCAATTTAACTGTCTAATGGACATCTCTAAAGACGTGTCACTGCCCACCCCAGGCACCTGGGTTGGTGGTCCAAGGTTGGGGACCTGGAACCCAAGTGGGGGGTGGGAGCAGCCCTCCAGCACTCTGACTCTCTCAACATCCACAGCACCAGCCACATTCCTCATATCTATAGTACATTCCCTCTCTTTCTTTTCTTTTCCTTATTTAATTTTCAACTAATGAACTGCTCTCCAGAGCTACTTTATTACTATTGATTCCAGGGGCAAAATCCAATTGATCTTGGTTAAAATGAGCCATGTTTTTAATTCTGGTACTGACAGGCACTGGCTGGGCAGGAACCTCTCTGAGCTAAGGGTAAAGTGGACATGTTGAACTGGTGTCCAGCAGCCAAAAACTCCAGTAATTAATCCAGAAACTATCTGGTAGGCTTCAGGGAGTGGTGCCATGAAGAGGAGTGATTACTGTAGAAGAGGAGGGGTCCAGCAGCCAATGCCCATCCTCCCTGGGGACTCACTGTGTTGAAGTTGGGGAAGAGGTTGAGCGGTGATGTCCCGTTGAGCCTGAAGGTCAGAAAGTGCTTGATGTCCAGAGGGGGATGAAGAGGCCGGCCAGGGATGGGCAATGATGCTAAGAGGGGGCTGCTGTGTCCGGAGGGACCTGGGCAGAGGGAAAGAGCAGTGTTAGCACTGGTGATCACTGCTTGCAGCAGGAGGACAAAGCACACAAGACATGGCACAAGGAGACATCTGCCATGGACTACAGAACCCCCTCAGGGAGAGGTCCCAGTCCAGAGTGGCCCTGGCACCCCTTTGCCTTCCAGGCTCAAAACCAGACCCCAGTTTGAAGCTGGATGCAGCCACCTCCACATCAGAGCGTGGGCACAGGCAGGAGTCCGAACCCTCAAAAGGTGTTCAAACCTCCCCCAGGGAAGCAGGGGGAAGCAGCCCCTTCCCTGGGCTCTGCCATGGAGCCACACAGCCCTGGGCTCCCCACACCAGCACCACCGGGGCTCCTCACCAGGGCTGGAGAGGTTTTGGCTGCCAGCAGCAGCCAAAGGACTGGGAGCAGAGGCTGAGCTGCCCCCACTCCTGCGGTGCAGCCGCCACTGCCCGTCCCCCGCAAATGAACCACGCGCTCCAGCGTGAGATTTAAAAATAGCCTGGAGTTATTAATAATGTTCTGTTTCAACACAAAACACCCGTGGGACAGAGGGAAGGAGGGAGGGAGGGAAGGCCAAGCACAGATCTCTCTCCATCCTGTTCCCCATCCCACCTGAGACTCATCACAGATGATGAGCACAGGAAAGCATCCTCCAAGTAGGAGAGGGAGTCCCTGCCCAGCTCTGGGAGCAAGGAGGGTGAAAAGCTAAAATAAAAAATAGGTAATCAAATGCAATAAATAAGAAATGGTTTCAGAGTGCTGTGAGCCAGAAGAGCCCATTCACATCCCACACGGCTTCACACCCCCTCCAACCCACCCACAGCCCCGTCCCTTTTCCTGCAGCAAGGACAAGGTCAATGTTCCCCATTCCTCTGGATTTTTTTTTTGGGGTCTGGGTTCTTTTTCACCTCAAAGGCATCATGGATCCCTTGACCCAGCACAGCACAACCCCATCTCACTACCCCCTGGGCCTGAGAACACCCTTATGGGAAGCTGACAGTGGCCAGCACCCACTCCCACAGCAAGAACACTCCCCACCAACACCTCTTGTGACAGCACAGAGCCTGACCCCCCTCCAGCACCCACAACCTGATGCCAGCTATGCAGAATGAGGACCCCAGGCTGGTGCTGCTCCTCACTCTGCTCTGCACCCGCCCCATGCCGATCCCGGCTGGTGCAGGATCTGAGACATGCATCTGAAATTCAAAGTTTGAGAGGTTCCCTGGATCTGAGCAGCGAGTGCTCGTCGCCAGCCCCACGGGCACCAACGACCTCTTTCTGGGCGAGCGCACGCGGCGGCTCTGCCACGGCGCCGGAGCCATCCCCGAGCCAGGCCTGACTCCAGGGAGGAATTACAGTTTGCTTCATCAGGCGTGCACTGATCGAGTTAATTCCAGAGTCGCCCAGAAGGGAAATCTGTGAAACCGCTTAAAAATAAATAAATAAAGTTACAGCAGCAGCGAGCAGGACTGGGTGAGGGGTGCATAATTAACCTTCTGAGGCGTGAAACAGTGTTTCTACATCAAATCATCTGAGACTGCTGGGCTGGCGCCACAGGAGCTGCCCCAGGACCCCCCAGCACACGCAGCCGGGGCCCCACGTGAGAGCAGCAAAGGCATTTGGGGCTGGATCACGAGGGGTGTCACTCACCACAGTCAGTGTGATTTGCACGGACTGCACTGGCCTTAAAAACATAAAATATACACATATATATATATATTTCTATATATACACATATATATATGGGAGGAACAAGAGGTGGGTGATCACCTCACCCCCAAAATCAGTGACTGCAGCACGGGATGCTGCAGCTCTGCTGATGCTTGGGCTGAAGGGTTCACTCCCTGGGGAGCAGCTCCTGCACTGGGCAGGCACAGGACAACTGCTGAGGGGACACAGACTCCCAGGACTGGTCACCACCTGCAGCGGCTGCTGTTCACCAAGGGTACAGAGAAGATATGTCAACCTCTTTGGCACATCCTTGAACTCAAACTTGTGGATGAAACACATTTCTGGACTGGGATCAACCAGGCAGTTAGAGGGAGCTCAGAAACCCCTGTGAGACCCTGCAGATGGGCAGGTCTTTCCTCACTTGGCTTTGTCCCTCAAGCAGACAAGACCACCAGGAGCAGGAAGAGGGCTGAGGCCACCCCAGTGAAGCTTCCCAGCTTGTCACAACACCCTGCTGGGGCACTCACAGGATGCTCTTGGGGCACCTTCCCAAGGTCACAGGGCCATGGCATTGTGGGTCCTGCCTTACCTTTGCTGCAGGGCAGATTCCGGCAGCAGCTGAGGGCAGTATTTTTAGGTATTAATTAAACACTCAATTAAGGAGATTTGCTTTTGGGAGAGTGGCAGGGTCCCAGGTCTGTATAGAATGACACGACCTTAGGCAAGGTGACAGGCATGGCCAGCAGCAGGTGGGGCTGTGCTGGTGGAGCAGCTTTTTGTGGTGCAGCTTTTTGTCACAGCCGCTGCTCTGTCTCCCCCCGTTTTGGCAGAGGAACCCCCCCCTCCCCAGCAAATGCTGCTGCTCTGGCACTGCGGGTCCTCCTGGGAGAGGATGTCCTCCAGGCTCTGCAGAGCATTCCAAGGGGCTGATGTAAGGAGAGGAGACACAGGAACCATGTGTTCCTGGCATGAGCACCTGCTGCAGTTTGGGGGGGTTGTCTCTGTGTCCCCCCAGTTCCACAGGTATGGTCCAGGCCCGATCAAGAGATGACAAAACTACAATGTCCCTGATGTGGTGCTGTGTGTCCCCTGCTTGGGCCTCAGCCAGAGCCACTGGAGCCTACACATTCTCTACCTGGGGCTCAGCCCCTTCCCAGCCCTCTGGAGCTCAGCCCAGTTCTTGCCACATAGACAAGTGCCTTTTGTAGGGATCTCTTGGAATTTAAAGGACTTTTCAGCCCTACATTTAACCAAACTCACCTGAACTGTATCTGGCTGTCCTCCCCAGCCTGTCCCCCACCCCTTCACTCTACAGAGCTACTGAGCACACACCTGCAGCAGGTTTTTCTCCTGGTCCCTGTGAGGCAGAGCAAAGCAACTGTTGTGCTCTGACACCTGCCTGTGTGAACCTCCCAGAGCTGCCTCTGAAGGCAGCAGGGCCAAGGCTGCAGGTTCTCATACCAACACGAGTCTGCCAAGGACCCATCTCTGCAGACGCCGCTGCCTCAGAGAGCATCTGGCACAGAGTCTGCCCAGGCCAGATGGAGACGGAGCTGTTTATTCACACGGAGGGTCCCTCCTGCTTGGGAGATGTTCTCAGCAAATTCTGATGTTGTCTCTAAATCCTTATCAAGGGTTTTAAAGCTTCTGTCTCTGGCCAAGCATGTTTCCAGGAGGCTCCCCAATGCCAAAGGCTGATGGCCAGAAAAAAGGAGCAACACCCAGTTACAATGCTGGACCCCGACGGCAGCACAAGTGCAGCTCCAGCACCTCTGGGCTCTGGACTAGTAACAAAAAGATTGCACTGCATTGGACCCTCAGAGCAACCAGACCTGGACCGTGGGGCAGCAGATCTGCTACATCCTCCCATTTCCAGCCTTTGGCAGCCCCAGCAGAGAAGTCGGCGCTCAAGACTCAACTGAGGTAACGCTTCTTGCTGCTGCACTGGGTTTATTGCTGATTAGAATCAGCCTGGCCTGAAGGAAACAGCCCTCCAAGTCAAAACCAGCTTTTTGTCATGCTGGAACACACCAGCAGCACCCCAGCCCTGCTCGGCCACTGTGCTGGCACAGCCAGACCCATGGGCAGAGGGGCCTGAGCTCCTGAGGGCACCAAGAGCTCTGCTCACCTCCGGACAGAGAGTAACACTTCAGAGCAGAAATATGAGCTGAACACCTTCAATTGGTCCTGAAAGCAGGTGTTGAAGGACTTTCTCCCAGACTGCAGGTTGCCAAGAGCTCAGGGTGCAAAGGGAACTCTGGGACATGAGGACATTCTTGAAAGAACAAGAATTAGCTATTGACTGTTTTTGGACCCCTGCTCATAATTTATTCTGTCCTTGCAAAAAAAAAAAAAAAGTCCTTTCAGATATCTTTATACTTTAAACTTTAGGAGAATTAAGATAGACCTTTTTAATACATATATTTATATATGTATATTTATATATATACACACATACACATATGTACACAATGATGCATTTGAAGTTACTATTTCCTCAGCCATTACAATATCAAATCTCTTGCTCTTGAAATGATCATGACTTGATGCCACTGCTAAAAATACCCTGTGCTGTGTGCAAGGAACACCAACACGACACCGCCAGGCATGCTGGGGTCGGCACAGAGCTCCGAGGATGCGCTGCCTTTTCTGCATTCACTCTCCAGGCTCCAGAATAACAGAAATCCCATATTTTTGCAGAGCATTAAGCAAAAGCTGCTGGGTATCTTTGTGCAAAGGCAATGTGACATTTGAGCTCAAGAACTTTGCCTTCACCTTCCTAAAACAAAATAAGGACAAACTCTTGGAAAAAAACTCATCGCATTTTGGGATCTCAGGCAGCCCCAGGATTCTGAACTCTGGGTGATTCAAACAGGGGTTTGGGGCATGAGGGAGGGGCGGTCATGGGAGCAGCTTGGCTTTGCAAAGGATCTGTTTTCTCTTCCCAGCACAGAGCAGGTGCCCCTGCAGTGACCAGCGATGGGGAAAGGCAGCGTTGAGCCGGCGCTGGGGGCTGCCCGCAGGCCCCGGCTCCTGCCCAAGGGCTTGGCCCTCACCAGCCACGCTCACTTCACCTGTGCCATGATGAACCCAGACTCCCTCATGCTCTCATAGTACTCGATGGCCAGTGCAAAGTTAAACTCGCTGATGGCTGGCCCGTCAATGGCGATCTTCATGAGGTCAGAGAGCCCCTCGTCCTTCGCACGGCGCGACCGGCCGCGCTTCAGCAGCTCCCGGCCCCGGCTGATCTTCTCAGCAAGGACTGAGCCCAGTGGCAAGGCCAGGGCAATAGCTGCCAGGACAGCAAAGTCTGGGAAGAGTTCATGCATCTCAGAGCTGCTGTAGACCAGCTTGACACAGAGGTCCTTGAAGGAGAGCTGGCTGAGGCTGAAGACAATGCGCTTGAAGAGGGGAAAGTCACTCAGGGCCCTCTCGCTCACCACCACCCGTGAGTACACCTGCAGCAGGAAATTCAGCTCGCTGACCCCATAGCTGCCAATGTCCTCCAGAGACTGGGGGTAGCACTTGGGGTTGAAGATGGCAGAGAAGGAGCTGATGGCCTCCAGGACGCTGCTGGGGAACCTGTCCAGCAGGTTGCCCCGCACCCTCTCCAGGTAGCTCTCCTTCAGGTGCTCAAAGTGTTTCAGGTGCACTTGGGAGCAGTTGACCAGCTCAACACCCTTGTAGCAGAGGCGGCTCTCGCCCTCCCAGCTGTCCTGTGGGTGCTTGTTCATCTCACTGAGGAACTCCCGGAGGTTCTGGCCACTGGTGCTCTGCTGGGCCTGCAGCGTGGTGGCTGTGGCTGAGACTATGGGCTTCAAGATGGAGAGGTCAAAGTCCTCGATCTGGAAGAAACGACTGAGATTCTGGAAGATGGGGAGGACATCCAGGAGGATCTTGGTGAAGGCCACAAACTGGAACTTCTTGAGCTCTTCGCAGAGGCCACGGGCCACGGGTGAACGCTCCGCCTCACTCTCCAGCAGCAGCACCAGACTGGGCCACGAGGAGTCAATGGCTTCTACAGCTGGGAAGATGGAAGTCCAGTGGATGGCTTTGGGGCTCCCAAGGTCTATCTCACAGAGGTCCAGGACTCTCCGCAGCTCCTGGAGGCTGTTGCCCTCCCCCTGGAAGCTGGAGTAGAGCCTATACACAGCATCCACAGTGGTCTCATACTTCTGGAGGTACTCGATGGTGCTGATGCTCTCTGCCAGCAGCAGGGAAGTGCCGTGGGACAGGCAGTGCACCTCAGTGAGGAGCGGGCAGAGCGAGGTCAGCGCCGTCCCCACCCCGCTCAGCCGCTCGGCCACCAGTGAGGCACTGTCAGCGCTGAGCCAGGTGAGCTTCATGGTGGGGATGCCAAAGGAGCGCATCACCTCACCCACCTTGCCTGCCACGCTGGAGGCCTCCCCGGTGGGCAGCTCGAAGCTGCCCAGGAAGGTGGTGGAGGTCTGCCCATTGCAGGGGGAGACAGTGGTGGTGAACATGGCCAGGCTGCGGTGCTCCAGGACGTCCACAGTCTCGTCCACCACCAGCCCAATGAACGGCGAGGCTTTGATCCTGTGCCTGTCCTCGTTGTGGAGGACTTTGGCAATGGCTGCCTGGGCCAGTTGAAGGAGGGGTGCAGGGAGGGAGAGAGAAACACAAATGAGATTCAGAGGCAGTGGGAGATGTGCAGCACTTGGCACAGAGTGAGCGGGTGGGCTCCCACCCACAGGCTCCCGCAGTGCATGAGCCCCGAGCCAGGGAAAAGCCCTTACACTAGCTGCACATACAGAGGCTGGAAATCACTTTCTTTTTCCCTAATAAGCTTTCTCCTCCTGCTCAGCAGCTCAAGCACCATGGGAAGCTGCTGAGAGCTTGGGAGTTCCTGTCCTGAGCTTGGGGTCAGCCCCATAGATGCAGCAGGATATAGCACCACCAGCAGCACTGACCCCTCAGCCCCCAACATCCCATTCCCAGATGTGCTGGCAGTGAGGCAGGACACCAGGAACCCACCTGCCCCATTCAACTCCAGTAGTTCCACTTCACTGGCCCAGCAGGAGCAGCAGCAAAATGGCAACAGTCTTCTTTTCCAGCTTTACTCATTTACTCACACTCCCCCCATTTCAGGCAAAATCCCCAGTTTGGAGGGAAAACTTCCTCTGTGTGTGTGAGTGCTGCTAGGATCACCACAGGCTGGAAAACCTAATTAGTGGGTTTAGTCTATCTGCAGCAAAATAAGGCTCTGCGGAGAGCTGAAAAGCCTGGCAAACAGCCAAGACTCACTAAAAATTTAATTTGATTTTAGCAGGCATGAAGCGTTCGTAAAATTCAGAAAATCCCTTCTAAACTCTCCGGCTACTTGATCTTTCTGATCACTCAGTTTAGGGCAAAAAGAGGCAAAACCCACAGTGCATACGTGCTAATTGAGCTCCTGAGCTTTCATCCTGCAAAAGCAGCATAGCAGGCTTGGGAAGCTCCTGTACAGGCAGTGGGCACGGGCACCATCCCTGCTCTGCCAGGTGCGGTGGCCACACACCACAACAGACCCCCAGGTGCAGACCCCCAGCCCCGCATACACACCTGCATCTCCCTGACACTGCCAGGGTGGTAATACTCGCTGTGCTCCGAGGCCAGCAGCGCCTGGCACAGGTTGAACTTCTGGAAGTTGAGCAGGGAGGAGCACTTCTCCTCCGGGATCTCCTCCTTGGCCATCCAGTAGACGGTGGTGAGGACGGCCACCTTGGCGGGGTTCACCTCCACCTTGATGACGGAGCGCAGCTCGGGGTGGCCGTGGACACGGGTGTCGAAGGCCAGCTGCTCCCGGTTCACGGCCAGCGCCTGGCGGTGCGCGCCGGAGGTGACGTGCCGCAGCAGCGCGTGGCGCTGGAAGTTGTCCGTGCCCACGGTAAAGGCGTTTTCCGCTTTACCGTGCTTGTTCTTCACCAGCGCCTGCCGACATTCTACGCAAAACATCAGCTTCCTCTCATAGTCAAACTCCAGCCAGGTAAATTCTTCCTTCCAGTGCTCATTGAAATAGCGTTTACACTTTTTATTGGAATTGGAAGTTTCCCCAGCTGGCTTTTTCCCTGGAGGCACCATGCTGCTGTGGCTGGGAAATCAACTACGGTTGAACCGCACCGTGCCTTGAGGAGCAGCCTGCACATTTAATTTAGTAAGAAGGTCTATTACCACTCTCCTGGTCCGACTGGAGATGAAAGAGACACAAGGGAAAGGGATTAGGGCACTGCAAACCTCAGCTGTGGTGGCACAGCGACAGTGGCACGGTGACAGCGGCAGTGACAGCGGTGCTGAGGGCAGGTCAGGCTGTGCAACAGCCCCAGCACCACACAGGGGGATCCCATCAAGCACCTCATCAGCATCACCAGAAGCTCTCTGTGTCACTGGTGGGACTGACACACACACATATGGTCCCATCACCACAGGAACACCCACACACTTCCCCCTGGAGCAGCCTGCCCCACTGTGCTGGCACTGGGAAGGTGAGGAAGGTTCAGCACTGGCTGAAACACCCAAAAAAGAGCATTCAGCCCCAGAGGAGCAGTACCCACTGCTGGCAGCGAGTGCCAGGGCCCTGGTGCTGAACAAGGGTGACTGGGAGCTAGCTCAGACACACGTGCTTGTGAGCACACGTGTGCTCTCAGTCCTGGCTTGTCTCTCTTCCAGGGAATTGCCAAAGCCGTGGCAGGTCCCATGGCAGCAGAGCCATGCTCTGCACATTCAGTGGCATCCCAGTGTCCCTCCCAGGGGGGTGACACACTGGATCCAGTCCAGGCCAGGCTCCCAAATATCTACTGAGCTAGAGGCTGTAAAGCACTTAAACATGTAACCGAACTAGGACCTGACGGGTTTAAGCACTCACTTGACCTCCTCCCTACACTTCAGGACCACTCTGTCTGATCCTCACATTTCTCCATGAACCGGACTGAAAATCCAAACTGAGCCTTGATAAAGGTGTTGGTAAGAAGAGGGGGAAGAACCCAGCGCTGCATGGGGAAGGGGGAGAACCAAAATGAAGAGGAAAAAAGAAAGAACGTGAACACTCAGCAGCAGGGAAACTGGGGAATATCATCAGTCCACATGACTTGCTGAGACACCGATGAGTAACTCGGGTTTTTCTGAAGAACAAGCCCCCAGACCAGAGCCATTGCCAAAAGCACTGTGGGAGCAGGGGGAAGGAGCCTTCACAATTCAGGCATTAGAACAACACCACGACTCCCAGCGCTGCGAATTCCCACCCCCACGGAGCCAGCGCTCCCCACGGGGTGCTCTGGGCAACGCTGGCGAGTGGCCCTGGAGTGACCGGCACCGCAGCCGCTGGCACAGCGACCTCATCCATCCCTGCACAGGGCGGGCACCGAGCTCCTGGCTGCAACGGCCCCAGGGGGAGGATCCCTGTGCTCTTTCCCTGTCACTGACCCCATTCGCTCCCAAGCCATCCCCACAGCCCCCACAGCACTCGCTCCAGCAGAAGCTGCTGCCTTGGAAAGAAAAAAAAAAAAAAACAAAACCAAAAAGAGCAGCAATTAGTGTGTGGGATGTACGAGGCCAGGGCGGGGGTTGGGATGGAGCAGAGCGCCGTGGCACCCCTTCCCACCAGCACCCATTCCCGCAGCACCCGTGGTGCTCTGGCACCAGCCCAGCACCCCTCGCCGCCGCTGCCCACGAGCAAGAGCAGCACTGCGCATCGCGGGGGGCTCGGCAGCAGCTCGGGATGGGGGTCACACTCCGGTCCCCCCACCAGCCTGCTTCTCCCCCCGCCCCGCCGGGAAGTTTGGGCAGGATCAGGATTTACTGGTGAGAGGACAAGCCACTGCCCTGACCCTTGTCCCTGGTGCATCAGCCTCGCCGTGCCCGTCAGGGTGAGCGGAGCAGCCCCAGCGCCCAGCCCTGCGTGCCCACCCCGCTCACCCGCCCCTACATACGTACCATGGAAAGGCTGCCATAAGCTTTGGGGTGGGGGGCTTGCAAACTTCCCAGATTTTAAACAGGAAAAAAAAAAATTATCTAATTAAAAAAAAAATTAAAAAATCCCCACAAAACCAAAACAAACCCAGCCAAGCAACGCGAAGCCAAAAATCAAACAAAAAGCAGCGGGGCGTTTGGGGGGCGGCACCACCCCCGTGCCCCGCAGCCCCCGCGGCCCCGAGCGCGGCGGCTGCGGGAACAAAGCCTGC
>JBBMKD010000101.1:2568262-2588881 GCA_037834095.1 Argya squamiceps
AGCTGCCGGGTATCAGCGTGGAAATGGGCGGGGGGACCGGGCGCTCCCCCTCCCCGCACAGCCGCCCCCGCGCCGGGGCTGCCCGAGCCCCGAAACTTGGGGCGAGGGGAGGGGACCCTCAACGGCTCCGCTGCACCTCCGGGCCTCTCTCGGAGAGTCCTCTAAGGTGACTGCTTTGGGGGGACACGTGCCGAAATGCCCCCGTGTGTCTCCACCGCCGGGTTTGCTCGGAGAGAGGAGACTCAGCGGCAGCCACGCACCCCGACCCCTGGGAAAGGCTCACCGGCAGCAGGGACGGCGTGTCCCTGCCCGGTGACCGCGGCCGCGGGTCCCTGCTCCGTTCAGCCCCAGCCCTGAGTGCTGCAAACACACAGGGTCTGTCTGACCAGCCATGTCATCAGCTTGTGGGGTGACACGGGCAGCCTGGCCTGGATGGGGTGCTCATCTCAGCCCCCCGTGATTGGGGTTTTCATGAGCCCAGGGCCCACTGTCCTCCCCATCAGTTCATCAGCAAAACTGTGGCAGTTGGGCTCCTCATGACAGTGCCTTCTCTGTGCTGATTTTTGGCTTCTTCTCGGGAGGCGAGGCTCATGACTTGCTTACATTGCTGCCCTTTAAACATGGAAATGATGAAAAACCTGCTTGTGAAAAGGGGAAACAATCACCTCCCCTGCCTCCTTGAATAGGAGACAAGAAAGAGGAAGGAATTAAATATTTTTCTCAAGTCAAACAATATAAGGAGTTGGGCAGAAACCGCTGGGCTGTAAACAGAGTGAAAATAAGCATCTCATGGTTTAACATGTTCGAGTCCCTTCCCATGTGCCACAGCCAGACTAGGCACTTTTGGAGTAAGTTACAGAATTTTGGTGCACTGAACAGCACTAAAGCCATCAGGGCCCCTCTGGGTGCTGCTGCAGGGGCAAGGCACTCTATGGATCTTTCTCCCAGACTTCACCCTGGCTCGGCTGGCACCGGGGCAGCACTGGCAGAGCCCCGGGCAGGGTGTTGCTGTCAGGGTCGTTAACAGCAGCAGTAAGTTTAGCCGGGGCACTCGCTAATCCGGGATTGACAGCTGGCCCCGCACGCCTGGCCGGGCCTCCCGCAGGCTATTTAAACCCGATATTAATTTGTTTAATGTCATCAGCAGTTTGGCGTTACTGCAGGGAGAGTTGAGCAGAGAGAGCTGAAAATGTAAAGACTGGGAGGAGCAGGGGGCTGACAACCATAGGATGGCTGTTCTCCTTTCCTCAGGGATAACCACAAGCCATGAGCAAGTCTGGCATCTCCTGACTTCCAGCCCCTCTGGCAGGGCCCGGCTGGACCAATTTACAGCCCTGACCCCCCATTCCATCCTTCATTTGCCGTCACCCCCAGCCCTGGCCAGCCCCTTCAGTTCTACCCAGCAATTCCCTCAATAAATCCTCTCCCAGCTGCAGCTCATGCTGCATTTATCCCAGCCAGACGAGCAGGTCCTGGCCGGCATCGCCATGGCTGAAAGGGCCGGAGCCGGAGTGACACGGAGGGGTGGGAGGGAGGAACGGCGGTGTGGGATGCTGCACTTTGTGACCGAGCCTTTGAGGCCAGCTGGAGCAGAGGCTAATTGCAGGTGCTGATTACAGCCCCTGCCATTAACGCCTCCGGCCCTCCCTGCCCAGCCCAGCGGATCACTGGAATTTCCCAGCTCTGCAGTGTGGGTCTGTCCGGTGCATAACTTGCTATATTTGTCCATGTGCCCCAGAGCTGGCATAAGGCAGCAGCACAAACCCTCCCACAGGGTCCAGACCCACATGTCCCTCTCAGCTGCCCCACATCCCAGAGAGCAAAGCCTGTGGTTGCAGCTCCCTGCAACCTCCACTGTGGGATGAAGCTGCTGAGGCACCTACCCTGGAGTGGCTGAGAAGGGTGCCCAGGGGCCATCACAACCAGCTCCACCATCCCGTGGGAGGCACTAAAAAAACCCCAGGGGCAACATGGGGCAGATGCCACAGCCCCTCGTGGTCACCACTTTCCAACACAGGTTGATATCCACATGTGGACACCGGTGG
Source organism: Argya squamiceps (assembly GCA_037834095.1). Classification (NCBI taxonomy): domain Eukaryota; kingdom Metazoa; phylum Chordata; class Aves; order Passeriformes; family Leiothrichidae; genus Argya; species Argya squamiceps. The sequence continues at coordinate 2,570,308 of JBBMKD010000101.1, forward strand.
CTGAGCATCCCAAGAGTGTGGGGATGGAACCAGAGGGTTTCTTGTGAAATGGCCCCAGCCCTCAGCCTGCAGCTCATCACACACATCCCCGGAGAGGCAAATCCCAAACACGCATTAAGAGGAGGAAGCGTTTGCCAGCAGCTGCCTAGAGCCAGGCTTGCTTGGGCAAGTCTGCTCGACTCCTGCCTGTGGCTTAAAGGATGAGGGAGGCAGGGAGAAGGGGAGGGTGCTCAGGCTCAGTTGGGGCACCAATGTCACCAGTTCACTGGGTTCTTTGTGACAACAGACTCCAGGAACCACAACAGAGGGATTACTCCGAACCCTGCTGAGGGCAGTGTTAAATTCTTTACTGGCTGAGGGACATTCAGGACTGGCTCTTCCCAGCCTTAGACTCCAGAGGCAGCCGGGCAAATAGAGACCAGAACTGAGCAACGAACAGATCAATAAAGGAGGAGGGAGACAGGGATAAATGCCCAGCCAAAATTTCTCCCCTTGCCCAAATCTGCTGAGCCTTCCAGAGCCTTTCTGGCTGACTTTGTTCACCAAGGATTTAGGGTATAATTTGGGGGTGAAAGACGCCAGATAGGATCAAGACTGATACACCTGGAGAATGTGTATCAGTTTTCTTTTGCTCTGTAACTTGAGCCCCATCAGAAGCAGAAGGCTCCGGCTGAAGCAGCCGCCGGCGGTTCGTCCCTGCCGGGCCAGGAAGGCAGGCGCTGACCTTTCCTGCTCCTGAGTTTGCTCAGGATTAAGGTAACATATTTTAAGGGCTGAATCCTCCTCCCCCGGGGGGCTTCCCACACAAAGAGAATGGGGTTTGTGGCTCACAGTTTCCCCCTGACCCTCCTGATAAAAAGAGACTTGCCAAACTGCTGAGTTCACAGTGCCCACCCAGATCCAATTTTTTGATTAATCCTCAGTTTTTAAATTATTCCTTCCTGCAGATTTCTGCTTTTATGCATTTAAAAGGAGCAAACCTGGGAGCTATGTGTCAGTGGAGGGGTCTGGTGACCCTAGAGGATACACATCCCCAGCTCTGACCCCCAAGGATGAGCCAAGGTGGGCAGGGCTTTGATAAGGGAACGATTGCCTGTGCCTCCCACCTTCATCATCTTTCCCAGGGAGATGGCTAATTAAAAAGGCATCCAGAACAGGTCTGTGAATAGGGTGGAGAAATTGGATGACCTAAAAATATTTAATTATCAAGAAAAGGGGTGGAAATTACACCTGGAAATAGTTTCAGAGAGACAGTGCAAGATTTTCCATCTATTTGAGGAGGGCCCTCCTGGAAGGGACAGGGCAGAGGGTTCCACCTTTCCACCACACTTCGGTTCCCCCTAGCCCAGTGCAGATTTCTTGGGGGGCCACAGGGAGTCAACTGGGGTTTGGCATGGAAACCAACTACCCAGAATCTTCTGGACGTTTAATTAGCCAGGGGTGATGCTGTCTCTGGTTTTGCCCATCAGGTTCCTGCTTAGCTTTGGCCCCTCAGGGGCTGCTGGTGCCCAGGGAGATCATCCAGGCAAAGGCTCTGGTGCCACAGGACAGACCACACTGAGACACTCCAGCTGGCACAGCCAGATAAATTAAACTATTCCTGATAAATCTGTGGATGTAGAAAATACCAAAGGTGAGCTGGAGCAGTGTTGTGGGCAAGCTGTCCAAAAGCAGTGATAACTCAGGGGCATGAAAAAGGAAGGGAACTGAATTTGAGGTGAGCAGGCGGTGCCTGCAGGCAGAGGCAGCCCTGCTCCAACTGCTCCAGCAACTCCAACAGCTCTGACAACTCCAACAGCTCCAACAGATCCCATTCACATGCTCCAAAAGCAGAGAGTTGGGGGCAGCCCAGGGAGGGTGCAGGGAAAGGCCACAGTCCTTGTGCCAGAAGGACACATGGATGTGAACAGTCCCTCAGGGCCAGCTCATCCAGAGCTCTGCTCCCAGTGTCACCAGCTCTCCCGACAGCATCAGGACCAGAGAGCAGGACCCTGGATCCCTGCTCCCAATCCCAAGCTGTGGACATGGCTCCAAAAGCCAGAATCCCATTTTCTCCCTCTGCACACCCGCGCTGACACCACGGGGTTATGGAAAGGGGAGCTCACTCTGGAGAAGAGGCTGAAGCATGACGAGGGGAGATCATCTCTTCAGAGAAAATTTTATATTGCTTACGACTTACTGTCTGGGAACATAAAACAGTTTAAGCAGCCGACCCTAAATCACAGTGACAGCTCTACACTACCCACAACCCCCTGCTTGCCCTCCCCCAGCTCCCCCCGACCTGCCTCTCCTCTCCTCACCCACTCGCCTGGTTCCGAACGCTCGCTCCTCCCGTGTCCCCGGGCGAGCAGCACACGCGTGTGCACACACACGCACAGACGCAGCGGGCACGGAGAGGGGCCCGAGGCTTGAGGCCGGGGGGGATGAGCAGCGTTTCCATCATTGAGACGCGGACAAGTCACTTCCCCCGGGCTGTCACCCCTCCCCAGTCCCCCCCGTTCAGCCCCGGCGCTCTTTGGGACGGCGCCCGGGCGCGGGGCGGCCGCGCAGCCCTCGCACGCACAGCCCGGCACGACCCGTTCCACCCAGCACCTCTAATCCCCACTGACAGCCGCGCTGGGAGCGGGAGGCTGCGGGATGCAGCTGTGGGATGCAGGAGGATGTTTTCCTCCCTCCCATGTCAGAGCAGGGCAGTGGCTGCCTCTGTCCTGAGAATAGCAGAGCCCCCCAGGGGTTCCGATGTCCCCCATGTCCTCAGACCGCCCTGGGGATGTTTAAGACACAGCAGCCCCCAAGTGTTCCGGGGGCAAAGCCAAGCCCTTCAAACAGGATGCATTTGGATCCGATGCCTGGGGTGGCCTCGAGAGCCTGACCCTAGAACATCCCCAGCACTGGGCATCCTTCCAAGGGGGCATCACCCCCATCCTGGCGACCTCACCCCCTGCTCAGAGCTGCTGCTGGAGCTCTGGAAAGGCCCCTTCAGGCTCAGAGCTCTCTCGGGACGGGAACAACGGGTGCCGACAAGTTGGGACATGCTCACAGTTTAGCTGCTGCTTTGACCATTTTTTTTCCCCCTGCTTAAAATAAATCCCAGGTTTCCTCTTCCAAATCTGCTGAGCTGATGCTACATGGGAAATTGTGAAATATTCCATGGCTACATGTTCCTCGTTGTTCTTAATCCACTTCTAATTAATGTCACGTGTGTCGCAGCCCTGAGCTGAGTGGCCGTGAAACACTGTTGAGGCAACTTGACAGCAAACCGACTGGAAGAAAGTGACAGCAAAATCCACGATTAAAGAGGAATGGCTCACAACTGCAGGGCTTAAAAATAGCACGAGGCAATTTCCTACTGATTTTGGGAAAAATAGTCACTGCCAGCAGCGCAGCACAGCCTCTGCCAGCCCCACATCAGTGGCACCCCAACACTCCCATGGCCTGGGGAGCCCCCACCAGCCCACACGAAGATGATACTTTATATATATTATCTGACCTTGATATATTTTGGCTTGGTCTCTATATTTCTAAAGGCAAAACCCATCCATGGATGCAGCTGGAGCATCCACCTGAGCACTCAAGCCCCTGCCATGGGAGGCCCCCACCTCCTCCATGCCCCAGCGGCACAGGAAAAGCCCTGCAGCTTCTCTGTGTCATTTTATGGCCAAGAGTTTAATTTTTAAGGATCTTTTTACAGTAAGTATGTCAGGGAAAATATCCCTGAAGCTCTAACCAGAACTGGGGTGCAGAGCCAGAGGTCAGAGTCTTGGTGGGGAAAGCTCCACACCACAAGAACCTTCCAGCCCAAGCTGACCACTAACCAATTCATTTTCTATTTGAAGATACTGACTCAATAAAATCAGAGATTAATTATGCTACAGTTATTAATCCACAAAAAGCTGAATAGTTGGGCTTTTCAAAGGGACAACAAGATAATGGGATATTTTCTGAGGATTTAGAAAGGGAGCAGTTTTCTCTGGATTCATGGGCCGGCACAAAGTTGATGTGCAGGGTCTGGCCTCATGTGCCACCTCTCACATGGCACCCACAGGTCCTTTCCACAACAGAAACTGGGTTTTTTTTGTAGAAAAATAACATTTAGTGAAACAGTGCTTTTCTGCCAGTTCCCAGTGGCAGGGGTAAATCCCTCCCCTTCTCAGCCCTCCAAGTTCTGCACCCAGGAGCCCCAAGGGACATCCCTGCACCCCATCCCTGTGCCCCAACAGGAAGGGAAAAGCCTAGGAGTGAGCAGAGAGAAGGAAAATGTACAATTACCCAACTGAGCTCCTTCAAATTATTCCTGATCCCAGCCAACATCTTTAAGACATGAAAAAACCATTATATTTCTCCCACTGAGATTCCAGGTTATTCAAATCTGATCTGAAAAGCTATTTTTGTTCATCTTTGCTCACAGCTGAAGGGAGCAGCCGAGGCCAATGGAGCAGGAGGACTCCGTATGTTTGTCCTTCATAAATTCACAGAAGCTTAAAATCTGAACCCTGGTGCTGCTTGGGCACAAGGTATTGATCAGCACCTGGCAGATGCAGGGTCTGTCCCAGCCAAATGTTAAATCCCCTTTAGCACTTAGGCTGGGCATGGGTCTGCCATTGGGAATTTGGGAGAGCCCGATGTGCTGCCAGTGTACCCGGTGATGGATGCTGTGGAGTGGCTCCCATGCCAGCCAGATACTGGCTGGCTCCTGCCAAATTTGTCCAAAAAGTCCCAAAATCAGGAGAGCAGCAAACTGCTGCAGGAGTTAAGGAGGAAGCAAGAAAGAACAACTTTTCCTCTGGCATTGCTGGAGCAGGTCCTGGCAGGCACCAAGGCTGGGAACGGCTGGGAGCTGCTCAAAGGCAGATGTGAGAATGTGCCAGCCCCAACCTAGTGGTGATGAAATGACTGCTGCACCCCGATTAGTCCCAATTAGACCCTAATCCCACATGTTTGCAAATAATTTAAATCAATACCTTGGGATTATTGCAGACAAAGCCCCGCTGAGCATCGCTGGAACGGATTGGCACCCGTTTGCTGGGTAATGAACAGCTGAAAGGCTGCAACAGCAGAGAGCAGTGGGGGAAGGAGGAGGGAATGCAGCTGAGCAACGAGATGCTGGAGCACACAGAGCAGGGTCATGGAAAAGGAGCATGGCCCAGGATCATGGAGCAGCATCATGGAATGGGATCACACACCCGAGAGACTGCCCGTGCTGAGACCCAGCAGCTCCCCTCCCTCTGCTGCTCTCCACCCCAAAGCACAGCTTTCCCAGGTGCTGCTCTGGGTGGTTTTCAGGAGTTGGCTCTCAGCAGGGCTCTCCCAGACCAGCTGAGAGCACAACCACGGACTCCTTGGTCAGTGCAACAGGTGACAAACCAGCCTCAGGCACCATGACCCCAGCTCTGCCATTCAAGGGGAGTGGGTTCCCTGCCAGCTGCCAAAATCAGGGAGTTCATCTGGCACCCTCTGTGAAACCCAAAATAATCCCACCAGCAGCTGCCAGCCTCCCCTGACTCCCAGAGCAGCCCAAGCACCCCCAGGGTCCCCATGTCCCCTGCCAGGGGCCCCTCTCTCTGCTGCAGGCCCAGTGATGCTGAAGCTGTCACAGCGATTTCTCTGCTCATCTCAAACCTTTCTGCTCCCAAACACGCATGGACAGACATTTCAGCAGATAATTGGGAAAACCAGGACCTTTCCCTTTGCAAGGAACTGTTGTTCCAGGGCTGTGCTGCGAGGGGGGGGACAGCACCAGGCAGCCCCAGTGTGAGGGGGGTGACAGCACTAGGCAGTCAGAGAGAGGGTCAGGGTACATAATGCCACGGGATATTGGAGAGGGGGAAGAGTTTATGACATGAATCCACCCCATGGCACAGCTGCCTCCAGGTGCTTTGGCCCTGCCTTGGCATTCAGTCTGGGGGAGAAGCTCAGCAACCTCCAAAGCAAAGAAAAGTGGTTTGAGTTGGGCTCGGGGCTTGTGTGAACCCTCCTGGCACAGGAGATGCCTGAACAGTGTGTCCTTCCCGTGGACCCTGGCCAAAGGGGTATGAGCTGCTGTCAGCTCAGATTTGCCAGGGAAACCAGAGCCTTGTGCTCCAAAGGAGAGTCCTTCCTGCTGCCTTTCAGGGAGACGTGGGCTGGCAGAGCCCAGAGACAATGCTGTGGTAGCAGCATGTGTGAGCTCTTCTTTACATCCCATGACTTTTTTGAGACACTGGTGGGAAGGACTTTTGGGGAGAGCAAGGGATCAGGGTGTAAGTTCTGAAATGCTCCAGCTGAGCCTGTCCTGCGATGGGAGTCCCAGAAATGATCCAAGCTGAGGGGAAGCAGCACCCCCTGTCCATGGGCTGGTCCCCATTTTGGGGTGGTTCAGCTCTTCCTGCTCATTCAGCACCAGACAGTGCTTTGGTTCCCGAGCACTCTGAGAGCAAACTGAGATTGCTTGGGCTCCCTGGGAAATCACAGGCAGTAATTAAATCACTCGTGACCCAGTTGGATTAGAACTGGCATCTGCGGCACGAAAACGTCTTTCATCTGTGGGTACCCTGCATCTAATCACCACCTTCACCATGATTCCATGCAGGACAACAAGGATCTGGGATCTGTCTTGCAAAATGAAACTTATTGCTAATAAGCAATAATTTGTTTTTAAGTTGGGGGCTTTCTGGTACAGAGCTAATGAATTGTAATGACACTGATTAGCATGTTTGCCAGCAATGCTCCTCTGCAGCTTTTCTCCACGAGACGCCAGCGATCACAGCCTGTGCAGGAAGAGCAGATCTGAGGAGCCAGAGGGGAATGGGGAGACTGAGTGCTGGCTGGGAAGCTGCCTTTGATGTAGCTGTAGATGTCAGCATGAGACAGAGATTCCAGCCCAGAGGAACATCCCATCTTTGTCTAACTCAATTATTTCATTTAATCCACTGTCTTTAACCTCCCAAGACTCCCCCAGTGCTGACATGCCACTGGAGACCCGTGTTAGCCATTCCTGTCTGTGGGCTGTGCCAGGCTCAGCCCAACCCTGGAGCAGGCAGCTGCCCAAGGAGGGGTGACTGCTCCCAGTACTGCAGGCAGATGCATTTTCTCAGCACCCGAAGGTGCAGGTCTGGCTGGTGAAGGGCTCCCAGAGGAGTGTGATGAGGCAGGGCAGGGCTTCCCCAGCACCTCATCACCCTGCCAGCCCTGCCCATGTCCTCCTGCCCATGTGCTGTAGCTCACCCAGGAGCTTGTCCTGCACTTGTCCTCAGCTCGCTGGGGCAAGACAGACAGGACTGATCCCCTTTGGGGGGGACACATATGGCACCAAGTACCCCCAGTGCCAGTGGGGTGCAGAGGGGACACAGGAGTCACATCAGTCCATCCCCAGCCACCCAGGGTCACGCCTCAGGAGGCTGGGAAAGGCTCACAGTGACAACGCTGGAAGTGACATTTTTAACCAAAGTGCAGGGAAAGGTCAGCTCCAGCGGGAACAGGAGGGACAGGGAGGTGCAGGGAGCAGCTGCTGCCTGCAGTTTCCCCACAGAAGCAGATCAGAGCCCTGCACACACAGAGTGGAGCTTGTGGGGCTGACAGCGCGGGGCCCCAGGGCTGTGACACTGGCAGAGGTCAGGGACAGTGCAGAAGCACAAAGAGCAGACTGGCATGCTCCAAGATTCTTTGGCTCAGTAGGAAATGCATCCCTGGACAGCCTCCCATCAGGCCACAACCAGATCGAGGGAAGAAGCTGGAAGCTGCAGGCTGGAATTTATGAGCCCTATCCCCATTAAAATAGCCGGCGATATTTCCATCTGTCAGTAATGTTGATGAAGAGACCTGCTCCTTTGCACATCCCAGGCCTTACCCAAACAAAACCAGCACCAGTCAGGGCAGGATTTGGCACGCACATGACTATTGCCATGCTAGGAATTTATGGCTCCAGCCTTCCCCGTTTCCTGTAAGAGCAGGAGCAGGGAACCACAAAATCTTTTAGGTCCCTTCCATCCCAAGGCACTCTGTGATTCTATGCAATTCCCTTGGTTTGCTGCTAAAGACAAACCCTCACAGCCAAAGGTTCAGGCGGAGCAGGTCAGCCATGGTGACAGGGTGACATTTCTGGGCACACTTCCCTGCTTTTGTGCATAAAATCTGCAGCAGCCAGCTGGGCGCAGCCAGGTGAATGCTGGCAGATGGCACAGAGGGCAAGTGAGTCCTTGCCCTTGCACAAGATCCTGCCCAGCAGCACAGCACCTGCACATACCAGCATCCCTGCCACGGCCAATGGGTGAGGGGCCTCAGCACCAACATCTAAGCAGCATTTTGAATCAAACTCAGCACAGATACGGGAGAAGTGCACACCAGGAGCCTAGAGGGACATGGTCATCTTGGCACCTGGAAAGCAGCATCCAGTAGCCCAACAACTGACAACTACTCCAGCCTTAGACACGCATGTCCCCACTGCACAAACCATCTACAGGACTCAAGAAGACACCCACAAAGACAGAGCAGCAGCAACCACACTTGCACATGGACAGACCCACATGTGTCTATCCCTTTGCTGCTGCAGTGTGGCCTCTTGGGCCCCAAAACCGCTTGAGGACTGCCAGTGACAGCTGGGGGAAGCCCTGCAGTTCAAGTAGACCAGCAAGTGACAGATGCCAAGGACAAAATACAGCATTTCTGATCTTTCCACGAGCCCAACAGAGCAGGTGTGCCAGAGCAAGGGCAGCCTTTGGGCAACCTTGACCTGCTGGGTGGGCTCCTACCTTGGGCTGCTGGCATCTTCCCCTTGTTTAGCTGCTTGAGGCGCTTCTGGTGGGACTTGCCGTTGTAGTGGATCTGTGCCTGTGCAGCTGAGTTGAGTTGGATATTGCAGACCTCGCAAAGGGTGAACGACTGGTGCTTCTTCTCCCTCTTCATGCGCTGCTCAGGCTGGCTGGGTGGGCAGCTGGCCTCCTCTGCCAGCTGCACTGCACTCTCGGGGCTGTGGGATGGGCTCAGGGGTCGCTTCATGCCTGCGGGAGGAAGGACAGACCCACTGTGAGGACAGAGGGACAGGAACAGGTGCCGGGTGAGGCAGGAGAGCCCAACATGAGTCCCACGCCTGTGGTGTGTCTGAATCTGGGGGGATCCCTGAGCAAGTGCAACAGCGTTTGGGCAAGATGACATGAGCAGCAGCATTCCCAGGAGATTAGTGCTGGAGTAGAGAATAACCCACTTCTTCCAAGTTTCCAGCTCTGGATGACACTCCTTGTGTCAGGTCAAGTCTCTGTTCCCTCGTGGGCAGCACTGTGGATTGGCCCAAGGCAGAGTTAGGATGGAACCAACTCTCTGCAGGCAAGAGATTCAGCTGGCAGGACTCGTGTGCAGTGAGGGTGTCCCAGAGCCCGTCCCCACCACGGCAGGAGAACGACTGGCACTGCCACTGTCGGCCACCAGCAGGTGCCTGTCCTGAACACGGGGCTCTGTGGGGCCAACTTGCAGCCGGAGCCCCAGACCCACGCAGTGACACCACAGAGAAGAGCTGCCCATGGAGGGCCTGGGGTCAGCTGGGGACAGCTCTCCAGTGGCCTTTGCCTTGCAGGGACACTGTTCCTGCTGCCCGACCCCGAGCTGGGAATTGCTGGGACATCCAGAACAGCCTCGGAGGCGCGAAGGTCACCCGAGCCCTGTGATCCAGTTACCACCTTGGAGCTGGCAGCTGCGGCTTACAAATACCCACAGGCACGCCAAGGGGCCAAGGCTGGGGCCGGGGTGTCTGTGGGTGGCCAGGCAGGACCCAAGGGTGCCTGCAGGGATGTCCCTGGCATCCTCGGCAGGGCTGCACGGGGGCCATGCGGGGCTCAGTCGCCCGCACGCTCCTCGGGCAGCGGGGACAGCACCGGGGGCTTTGCTCAGGAAATGAGCTGCCCAAAACCCCGCTGGGTCGTGCCGGCGTGGCCGCCCACCCGGCAGGCTACGAGGGGTCGGTCCTCGGGCCCACCGGGGACTCGGGGGGGGTCTCGGTTCGCTGCAGCCCCGGCCGCGGCCCCGCTCGGCGCCGGCCATTTCTGCGGCACCGCCTCCCCGCCGTGCCCGCCCTCACGGGGCGTGGCCCGTGCCCCTCAGCGGCCTCGGCTGCCGTGTGTGGCCGTGTGTGCCCGGGGGTGCCGCCAATGGCTCTGCCCCCGGCCTGCGGGGTGCGGCTGCAGCCAGCGGAGATCCCCCCCCCCAGCTTACTTAACTTCGGGGTAAACACGTAGCTTTGTGCATAGCTGCAGGGACCTCCCGCTCCTGGACTGTTCCTTGATCACTTACTTCCACAGGGTCATAAAATCGGAGAATTGTTTGGGCTGTAAAGGACCTTAAAGCTCATCGGGATCTAGCCCCCTGCCACTGGCATGGACGCCTTTCAGCAGGTTGCTCAGGGCAACATCCAACCTGGCCCTGAGTACTCCCAGGGATGCGGCATCCACAGCTTCTCTGGGCAACCTGTGCCGGTGCCTGACCCCCCCTCACAGGGAAGACTTTCTTCCTAAAATCACATCTAAACTTCGTTTAACTCATCTATTGCACTGTCTCTTACTCAGCTGCCAGATGCCTGTGTTCTATCTGTGCACACTTAGAAGGCAACTCAGCATTGAAGAAAGTCTAAACAAGACATTGAGATGTAGAGTGTTACTTACGGCAGGAGAATTGCAGGAAAAATGACATTAAATGTGCTTTCCATTAAATAACCCTCTAAACCCTCTAAAAGGTGACTGCTGATATACCCCAAGAAGTCCTTTGCCCAATGCCTATTTAATATGTTACAGCCATAGCCTCCCTGGAATGTCATCTTTGGACACTGTATAATCAGAGCTGTAAATATACACCAGGTTTAACTGGTATGTAGGCTTTTTAAAGCCTCATTTTTATATGAGTGCAAAACAATGCAAATATTGTAAATGGCCTGTGGCAATGCAGGAAGACTACCCAGCAATTCAAATGGTGAATGGTAACCCAGGCGACAGTTTGTGCATAGAGTAGATTTTCTGGAAATATTTTTACCAAAATAAAACATACTTTACAAACTTCAGTAGACCATAGGATGTGAGTATCAACAGCTCCTTTGAATATTACTGATAAGCACTTTTCATATAATTTCCCCCCTTTTTGTTTTAATACTTCACCTTGCTCCAAACCCAGACCTAGGAAAACTACAGGAGGAAGAAAAATGATTACATGGAGTTATAAGATGGCATTTATAAAAATTAAATGGAGTAACTGTTTCAATTCAAAAATAAAGTGAAGAGGTTTTCAGAGTCAAGGAATGAGAACTCCTTTGGATTTAATCACCTTCTCTCTGGGAAAAAAACCCAAAACAACGCAGAGATTAGCTTTCATTAGTAGTTTTACAACAAAGGCTATTCTGGTATGGAATCCGACACTGAAGAGCTCTCATGTTTCACTCCACAGCTGCTTCCACATCATTCCTTACATCGCATCTGACCTCAGCTGCATAGGTCAAAAGTACACCCCATGGGATTAAACTGGTGCAAATCCAGGGTGAGAGGAAATGTGGGACACCACCTCTGTGCTCTCTAGCATATTAAAATACTTAAAGAAAGAGAACAGCATGCAAAAAAATCTTTTAAAGTACCTGAATTTAGAGTGGAAACAACATGAATACCTTAGCACACCATGAGGTTTACAGCACACTAAGGCAAAAACCAGCTCCTTACTGACATAGCATTTTTCAAAGAGGAAGGGATGTTTTGACACTAGGCCAGAGTCTTAACTCCAATGGGAAGTGCAAAAGGAGCCTTAATTCCCACACAGCACATGGGAATTCATTCTTCATCTTGTCATCAAAAAAAGCCCTACATAAAAAAATCTGAATGTAACTGCTATTCTCCATCAGCAAAATATCCACATAAGTGATGAACAGGGAGTGCCTCGTCCTGGGGTTTGCTCTCCAGGATGCAAATTCTGTGGGACTGAACCCACTGCAGAAGGGATTTGAAGTGCTTTTGCTAAAGTTTGAGGGCCAGATTTGGATACCTCCTTAGTCAGTACATTCAGCTTTTCTGGAATGGAAGAACTAAAGCTATCACAAGCAAGTTAACTTACTTAAGAGAAGGACATTAGCTTCTACAAGGGCCAGCTGCAATGCTGAGTCTGTGCCCAGCAGATTACCAAGCACTGAGGGCTTCCACGTTCTTCCCTTTCCCCAGGAAGAATGATGTATTCCCACTTTCTCTTCTAAAATTTGGAGCATCTGTGGGGAGTACTCATAAAAATCTACTTCACCCCTGCCACCTCATCTCTGTAGATTCCTCCTGCAGACAGTGGAGAGAAATAGGTCCCTTCTGAAGGCAATGGGGGCAGCCTATAAACTCCTTGTTCAGAAATAGCCTCAGAGACCGTCCAGTGCTCAGAGCACCTGATGTTAGCTTGGTCAGGCTGAAGTTGGCCTTTCAGAGTGCCCTTCTTCCTGCCCTTGTCTTTATATTCCCCCCATAGTCATCTAAGGCCTCTCATATATGTGTTTACATATTTACATTTTTGTCGTTTTTATGTGGTCCCTCTCTTCAGCATTGTCACTCTGTAGTGTTGTTCCAAATTGCTCCATACTAATGAGAAAGTAAGACAGTTCAATGATGTTCAATCATTTGGGGTTGCTCTCTTCACTAATAAAAACTTCTTAAATAAAATTTCTACAACAAACTGAAGCTCCTCAAACAGTTTATTAATAGGATCTGTCTTCCCATGTTTCTTCTAAATGGGAAGTGTTGGTCCATGCTGCCAATGACTTTCAATCCATTAAAAAAACCCCAGAGTGTTTCAAATAATGTAATTTAATTTTGTTCAATTTTATATATATATCAATGACAATCATGCAAATGTAGAAGAGTAAAACTTTTCAAAAGCCAAGTTCTAGATTGTCTGTAATGGGTGAAGAATATATGGCATTTAACTGTTTCCATTTCATCCTTATACTTTTCTCTTTTTCTAGAAGTATAGTTGCAATATTTAATGCTGTCTGCAGGAGGGAAACTCACAGACCAGCTCTGCTCTTCCAATAAACAGAGATTACTTTGTTTTAAAAATTCACATGCTATTAATTGGAATAATTCTTTGAACTGAATTCTCAGCTGTGAGACTTCAGTCTCAGGGTCAATGGCACAACAGCCGATGGAAGAAAGACATGAAGGAGCTGTTTGCAGCTTCTCTATCAGTTTTCTTTCAGTGATCCATTTAACTGCAAATTGTATCTCATATTTTCCTTTGTGGTAGTCCTCCTTGTCAGCATTTCCTTGGCTATGGGAAGTAAGTATCCTGGGTAAGGCATTATCCTAGGCAATATCTGGAGCATAGCTGGTGAAGATCACTGAACACAGCTCTTTGTATGACATTTCAGCTTTTCTGAGCTTGGATTTTTGTAAATCTTGATGGAATCCGACACTGATGCAAGCACTGAGGGTGCTTGGATGCTCACGGGGTGCAGGCTACTGTGTGTTTTGGGTGCTTTGGTGTAGGTTGGACAGATGTAATAAATTTTTAAAGCCATTCATAAGTGTTGAGCAAACTTGCATGACTGTATCTAATTTTTACTCCCCATTTCCTCTTTTTGAAGAAAATAGAGGGAGTCTTTGCCATGCAGACCTGCAAAGTCACAGATGTGCATAACTCCCATTCCAGAGTGGTAACTCAGAGGCAGGAATCTGCAGCTGTGCTCCCCTTTGAACTCTCGTCATGGCTGGACCCAGGTCTGGACACTACTTTTAGTACATGCAACTCCAATGGTGACATAGGTAAAGAATTTTAAGCAGCAGCTCAAAAGAGGATCTCAGAAGATTACCATTTGTCAAGGTTCAGTCTTTCTATTCAGAAAATCTACCTGGGTGTACAACTTGATTTTTCTTACTTTCACATTTAGCTGGGTCTTACCAGAGGAACTGCACCTAGGTGTGCAAACCTGGGTATTTCTGTTGTACCTGTACAGTTACTCTGACAATTCACAAAGCATCGCAGATGCTCTTGTGTAACTCAGACGGGAGGAAATGTCCCAAAAATGATGGATTTATCCTGAGGATACAGAGATTGTCCATGCTGGGTCTGATACTCCCTAATTATACTCCTCAATTAAGTAACTCTGTTTGGGACTTAAGTATTTCAAACATTTTAAGACAACACATTAAAGTGGCTGAAATCAGTATCCAAGAAATACAGAAGACTAAGATGAAGCTGTGAGTCAGATTTCTGAGAACTATCAGGGAAAAGATCAGAAATGAGGTGTATAATGGGATGTCCTGTGGAAAAATGACCACATCAGTCTACAGAGAGCCAGCAGCTACCTCTGCTTTACACAGGCTAAGAGAATTTTCTGCAAAAAGTAATAAATATTAGTTTTCTGCATATTAAGACAATTCTAAAAAAAAAAAAGAAAACAACAAAACCCAAAACCATAAAAGAGTTCTGCTGTAAGATACTACTCCTAATACTTTATTCACACTGACATTTTCATTTTCCAGTACTTTCCATGTCCTTCTGGAACTGGTTTTCAAACTTGGTTCAGATTGCAGTCTGTCACCTTTGAGGTGAGCTCAGTTTTGAAGTATATGGTCAGAGACTGTGTAATGTTGTCTTATATAAACTTTTTATGTTTCCTTTTTGTTGCAGTGGCCTTCCTCTACTGATTGTATTGTGTTTCAATTTTTAAGCAGTTTTCTACTCCTCGTTGTGAGAACCTAATTTCTCTGGGTAAAGGGAAAGCAGATCTGCTCTAGCTTTCCTCAGCTGAAATATCTGGCTCTGATTCCTGTTCCATCCCACGTCTCAGCCCTGAGACACTATGTGCCCAGTTTCTCCCTGAAGGTGGTTGAAGAGACGCAATTTTTTCTTAAGCCATCAGGGATGTCCCACATGGCCACACATCATGACTCAGATGGCAACCAGCAGTTGCTTTCAGGGGTAGCAATATACATCAGTGCCATTTTGTGTCCATCCCTTAATTACTGAATGCGTTTGTTCTACCAGGACCTTCCAGAGCTAACCTTCTGAACTCTTCTAACCAGGAAGGTTCATCTGCCATTTGGGACATATAGTTCCAAAACATGCACACAGAAGAGTGCAAAAACAAATTAACAACTACGCCACAAAAAGTGGGACAGAGGCAGTAACTGCTGAGAACACACCCTGGACCAGAGTGTTTATTTTAGTTGTAGAGATGCAGCTGGGGATTACATGTCTTAAACTTGAGGATGGAAAACAAAATATTGCTGTGAGAGTTGTGAAAACTCAGGAAACAAAGCACCTCACACTGAACAGGAAAATCACCTTCTCTTAATAGCTACAAGTGGGAGAAGAGGAAGTGAGTAACTTCTTAATACCTCTACTCACCCAGGAAAACATGGGTGTCACAAACAAGAATCCAAGGGCTAGAGAGGTTCCCCACATTTTCTTAGCTCTTTTGCAGCAAACACAATTACTTGTTTGTGGGCACACACAGAGATTTCTTTGTCATGTGGTGAACTTCTTTATTTTATTCTCCAAAATGCTGTGAACAGAAATAACTTCAGACTGGGTATTTCTTATCCTTAACAGTACACAAACAGTGAGCCAAACCCCATCTGTACTGGGAAAAAGCCTACACCATGGCTGGATGTGAGGTTAAGTTAAGTCAGGGCTCTCCTTTCACCCTTGTTTCTTCTAAGCCTGCAGTCCAAAGAGAGATTCTAAGGATCATGAGCTCATAGATAACAAGAAAGGTAAATTTAAGTGTGGCCCTCTTGATATCAAAGGATGTGAATTGACCCTTCTGTCTTGAAATGTATCCCCCAAAAGAAAAAAACCCAAAAACCGCCAACATTCAGCTCCCAATTTGATGGCAGTCTCTAAGCTGGGTGGTGGAAAAAATCTGCCAAGGCGTCCTTGGGCAGCCCTGATTCTTTCTTCCCAAGTCACTTCTCTGAATGCAATGTGGATGAAAAGTCCTTGGGAAAGATGTCCAGCTGTCTGTCACTAGCTAGGAATCTGGTCCATCTAGTTAAATAGCTGCTCCTGTGCAGGGTTCTTCCTCCTGGGCATGAGGAGAAGCAAAGCAAAGCTAGTGAGAACCATCCAGTGTCCAAATTACAGGGTACAGGATGGGTCAGTTCCAGCATATCCATGGGGAGAAATACTTGTTATGAGGCCTACACAGTAACCTCTTATCTTTGGGGACACATCCAGACTTCAAAAATTTGGTTGGCTGTATTCTGGCACTTCTGTTCTTTCCTTTAGCAGTGAAAATTGTATCTAGTGCATGACTGCAGTGAAAAAATGTGCTTGTTTTACTTTGCCCACCTTGTCTTAGATCTCCTAATCTAATCAAAATGCGTGTGTCAGTAATCATGGATGTCAGGTAATGAAAGAAGCCATCCAGCTTGTGCTGTCATCCCCAACTCCCATACAACTGCTGCAACTAAAAAATCCAGCCCAGATAATCTGAGAAACAGGCACAAACCTACCCCTTCAGGAAGGATACATGCTCTTCAGCAGAAACCCATGGCAAAACAGAAGCATGAGTCTGGAGGCTTGTTTTAAGCTTCCCTTTACTGTCCCTGACTTCAAAAAGCCCATTGTCTAAGCAAGGCACACTTTTATTTGGCTAAGACCAACGAGTCTTTGAAGTAGCAAACTTCATAGAAACAGCAAATCTTGTAAAAGAAATCTCATAAATCCATGCATTCTTCCCTGTTAGCAAAGGTTTCTGATTTACTAGAATATTTTTCTCTGCAATTGCTGTGGTTTTCATCTTCAGGCCCTTGAAAAGTTCCTTGACCAAACTTTCTAGAATTAAAATGCATTCATGCTAGAATTAAAAGATTCAGGCTGATGTTCATATGGCAATCTGGCATGCCTGAATGTCAAGATGGGTATTTGGAAACATTTTTCTTGAGGATTCCAGAAGTCACCTGCATTTACAGAACTCCAGGATTTTCTAAGGAAATAAGATATGGTTTTTATCTATTTTTTTCTGATGTGTGGGTGAAATTTGTAGATGGACTTTTCCTCAGGGAGAATATATAAACCAGCAGAGGACTGGTGGAATTTTATTGCATGGACTTTGTCCCAAACCGTTGGGTTTCAGATCTGTGTTCTCTGAATGCATCACTGCTTCTTGGGAAACACTTCAGCCCTGGCTACTCCTGTAACAGGAGCTCTGAACCGGTCCCATAGCTTGTAAATTGGCTTTCCTCTTATGCCTTTGGATACACTGGAGAAATTGCCAGAGATGCTAGTTAAAGCATCCAGAATCCTGATTTATGATTTACCACTGTCATATGAGGAATGCTTATCCTGGATCTATTGCCCTGAAATTACCCCTGGCAACAGCTGCAGGAAATTTCCTAAGAAATGGATACAAGAAAGCAAAACCACACACTAGTCACTCACACAAAACTTTTATCTGAAATGCCCCTCTTCCCCTCTTCTCAATGATTTGCCAGATACAGTCTTTTGACACACATTTTATCAACTCATTCCTTTATAACCTTTCTCAGGTTACCTTCCTCTGTGGGAATCCTTACCTTGCAGAATTTCTTCTTTGCAGCCCTCAGTGACTCAAATTTGAATCTCTCTTATCTCTCCTGGTATGCCTACTCTGACTTGTGTAATTTCTTTACACCCCTTCTAATTTATTCACGAGGTAGTGTTTCTAACCCACAGCTGTCTCTTAATTCAGTGGCAGATTTTATTTGGGGTTTTGTTGCCATTATGACTTTGGTGCATCGCTAAATAATTATTTCAAAGTTATTTTAAAATGCATTCCTTGGCAATAGAGAGGAACATTGTAATAGCTAAAACATCAGTTTTCCCTTCGTGCTTGTCACAGAAAGGTGAGAATGAACTCTGGCTTTCCAGTGGGAGCTGCTGCTGAGGACACAGCGCTCTCTGGTGCTGGGAGCTCACAGGGACGCTTCAAATGCACCCCTGTGGGTGGTGGATTCGCTGCATAAAACGGCACTTTTCTTTTTGGCTGTGGAGCACCCACTTAGGTTTCCACGTGTTTGGAGAA
Source organism: Argya squamiceps (assembly GCA_037834095.1). Taxonomy (NCBI): domain Eukaryota; kingdom Metazoa; phylum Chordata; class Aves; order Passeriformes; family Leiothrichidae; genus Argya; species Argya squamiceps. Next base: position 2,588,291 of record JBBMKD010000101.1, read on the forward strand.
GTGTCCTCACACACTCACACACAGTCTCCATTCAAGTGCAAGGGAGCAAGGCATGGACTACAGATGTAGTTCTGTCTGCAAAGCAGGAGAGATGCATGAAAAGTCAGTAAAAAAGTCTTCAGCTTTTCCTTCACCTTTTCCCACAGCATGTTTGCCGAACATGGCATGTAACTTATTTTAACACTTCAGTTCCACTGGCCTAAACCAGTTCAGTCTTAAACTCCTCAATCACTGGAGCTTCTTTTTTCTTCTATGTTTTCATGGAGTGGTGCAGTTGCTGAATCAATCATGCACTGGTCTCTGCTGAAAAGGAGCCTTTCTCTTTGATTTGCTACACTATTTTTGGAGTTGATTGTTGTTGAGTATTGATGTAATCTTTTCCTTTTTATTTTACCTTTGATTTGTAGCTCTCTATTTCTTTAATTGGACCCATTTAATTAGTTCTGTTCTTTCTGTTACCATTTTTCTTGTTTGGTTTCACTATTTTTTCCCCCTCTGCTTTTCTAATGGAGTGAATTTAAGAAGTTCTAATGCTGAATTCTGCACCTGGGATGGGGTAATGCCAGGCACAGGTACGGAGTGGAAGAGGAG
>JBBMKD010000101.1:2592651-2607764 GCA_037834095.1 Argya squamiceps
GGCGGGCGGGAGCAGGGACCGGCGGCGGCGGGGACCGGAGAACTGCGGGGACCGGGGAACTGCGGGGACGGGCGGGGACAGGGGGGAACAGCGGGGACAGGGAACAGCAGGGACAGGGGGCAGCGGGGACAGGGGGAGAAAGCGGACAGAGGACAGCGGGGACAGGGGACAGAGGGGACAGGGGGCAGCGGGACAGGGGGACAACAGGGAGAGGCGACAGTGGGGACAGAATGCAGCGCGTTCCCTGTCGCAAGGAGGGGTACGCTGCCGCGCACCCACCCACCGGGTGAGCACCCCTCTCCTCAGCGGGTCTCGGCCCCGTCCTGCGCCTTCCTGCACCCCGGAGGTGGCCGCGAGTGTCTCCATCAATAGTCCTGTTGAGCCAAAAGGAGCGCGAGGTTTTCCCACTAGCTGTTAACAGAGCCGGAGGCCTTTCCCAGGATAACCATTAGCAGAGCAACCGGAAAGCAGATCTGGGAGACGATCAGCACCAGGAATGTGAGACGGGGCCTCAGGGACTCAGCGGGACACGCGGCACGCGGGTGGGGACACGCCAGCCGAGGCAGCTCGCCGGGTGCCCTTGGCATGCTCCCCCTCCCCGGGTATTTTTAATGCAATTACATCCCAGGACGCGGAGCTAAAATTGGAACATTATGTGGACAAAGTATCCCCAAAGTCTCCCTCGTCTTTAAAACGGGCACTGCTGTTGCTCTGATTAGGCAGCAGTTCCTGTACCGGCTCCCGGGGCAGCGTTTGAAGGTCTGTCCTAATTGCACACACACTTGTTGTCTCATTCACTTAATTTCTTCTGTGCCTGTTCTGCTTCTCAAGTGTCAGGGCCACGTACCGGGTGGCTCATGGCTGGGACGGGTCACAGGACAGGTCATGGCATGAGTGCAGGCTGGCCATGCCCTGGCTGACGGCTACTTTGGGGCAGATTTCACCTTTTCAGCAAAGCCTTGAGGAACTTTTGGCTGGAGGATGAGGAGCTGTTACCTTTCACAAGAGGGAAACTAAAGCAAGGTGGACGTTAAGTGACACCTCCAGGGTGACTCAGGGGCTCTGAACAAGCAAACCCAGCTCAGAACACAGGGTCACCACATCCCAGCACCACCACCCATCCCACCCCAGGACTGATGAGGTCAAGCTTTTGTCTCCTCCCTGCAGGAGGATCACAAGCAGTTGCAAATTTTCGGGTATTCTTCCCAAGGGTTCTCTTGGATGGGGGAGATGAGCTGCCACTACCCCACCACTGCCCAGATTTGACCTGGCTGATCAGCATCAATGTCACCTCCCAGGACCCTAGTGACACCCTGCCACCTGCACCTTTTGCTGCCCTTCCCTCAGAGCCAGGGGCACTGTCAGCCTCACAGGGGATGTCTCTTTGGCTCCTGATTTTTTGAAGGAGACTCATGCTGGGCCATCCTTTACTCAGCTCCTGAATGCAAAGCAAACTCTAGAAACCATAACTTCCCCCACAGGCTGCAGTCACTGGAAATGGCTCTGCTCACATGCTGGGCTGAAGCAGCATCCCACAGCATCCCACAGCATCCCACAGCATCCCACAGCATCCCACAGTATCTCACAGCATCCCAGAAAAGCCTCTGGCTGATGTATCATGAGATACATCAGTGGGCCAATGGGGTTCTGGTCAAGCTACAAAATCCTGATGAGAGAGCAGGTTTGATGCAGGTCAGGTCCTTTCCCTCATTTCCTGTATTCTGAATAACCTGGAGGCAGATCCATAAAGGCCACCCTGGGCACAGGGAGTGCCATTATCCCAGCCTAGGCAGAGATTCCCATGCACATGCAGCCTGAACATCTGTGCAGGGATGTTCTCTCAGTGTCCTACCCCAGCAGGGACCCTCGTGCTCCCTCCTCCTGTCATCAGCACCAATTAATGTCCCAAGGGACTTTTATTTGGCCTGAACTCAACAGAGCAAACACACAGGACCAGAAACTTCCCCCAAGTCAAACTGCCTTTGCCACAGAGCTGAGGGGACCTGGCAACAGCTGACTGGGAGATCTCTCCATTCAGCAATATGGGATCAGGGAAAACACCACCTGAACAGAAAGTGCATGAACTTGGTAAGAGAGCAAGAAATCTGAAGGGAAAAAAAATCTTAATTGAGTTCACTAGGTTACATCCTACTGAATCCACCCTCTTTGCCTCCAGTTGAGTACACACAACAGTAAATAAAAGCAGCAGAAGTAAAAGACAGTGTTGGTATGAAAGTGGCCACCAACAGTTGTCACAAAATTCCCTCAAACCCCCTAAGGACCAATTCCATGGTCCCTGTAAGGACCTTTAGGAAAGCCAGAGCTATCACAACACCTCACCCAAGCACAACTCAAATCACTGCATCCCATCACCTCAGAGTTTGCACCATTAAGCAGCTGTGTGATCCTGCCCACTGCCGTGCAGGGCCCCTGGCTGTGCCCCCTTCTAGAGCCACCAGGGAGCCGCAGACCCCCTGCAGCAGCAGCCCCACCATCCTGCCTCCTCACAGACCCCTCACCACTGGCACAGGCAATTCCCAACCCACCCACCCGTTTGGGCTCAGCATACAGCAACACCTCTTCACGGCAGCACCTGGTGCCCCAGCCTGGCACAGGAGGCTCCTACCTGGTGCTGGCTCAGGGAACGCCGAGCCCTGCCCTTGGCACCGCCGAGCCCAGCCGGCTCCTGCCCTTGTGCCACGGCCCTCAGGGCACCGCGGCCGCCCCTATGCCTGGAGAGCTGCAGACACTTGTCTCATATTTCAAGGAGCATTTCAAATGCGGTTCGATCGCCACTAAATCAGCCCTCATCAGCAGCCTCCGGACGAGAGCCGGCACGTCCGAGTTGGTGCCTGTGGCTCAGCGAGTTCCCAAAGAGGCCGGAGCGTCACGCGGGGCAGCGGGCGCCAGCTGGCAGCGGGTGGCACTGGAGGAGCCACCTTGAGCCAAGAGCAGGCGGATGCACCTGACAGCAGCTCTCAGTGACAGGGGAGATGGGGGAATGGGGCAGCTTTCCAGGCTGCCTCGATGGTTGGGCCCAGAGGATTCCCTGTGTAATTTCATAAAGAGGCACTGGCTGCTGGTGGAGGGATGGGAAGGCCACTGGCCTGGCTGCAAGGAGCACAGGGGGCCCTGCCCTGGGCATGGAGGGAGCCCAGGGGACCTGCTGTAGCATCAGGAGATGCTTCAATGTCCTGGCCTGAGAGCTGAGCAGATCCAGGCAGACCGCAGGTTTTGGAGGGGCCTGGCCATGCCTGCAGCACTTGCAGCATTTCATAACAATGCATCAAACCAGCTGCCCCCCCAGCCCTGACATATGCTCCACTAATGCCAGAGCGAGGCACATTTTAGGATCAGTCTGTAAACCATGCGTTGTCAGAGCAAGGATTAGTGTGAGCTGTTTCTCCTCAAGGGCTCTGGACTGCAGGCTGGCTCTTGGGCACACACAGAGCTCAGACCACCCTCAACCCTCTGTCCTGAATCCCCCAAATGCCCAGTTCTTACCCTCAGATGCTCTCCAGGGTTCCCCTCACGCTGAAGGGCAGTGGGACATCCTGCAGCCTCCCGGGAGGGCAGGGAGCGTCACACGGAGCACGGTGCCACTGCGCCTGTCCTCTCCTTTGCACATCAAGATCATTAACACTGCAGGGCTGCGTGTCCCCTGAATCAGCAGATCCCAGCCCTGCTCCCAGGCAGCCAGGACAGCTGAAACCCAGCAGAAGGAGATGCCATGGAGGGAACAATGTTGCTGCTGCTCTGCAGTGGGGCAGGGAATGTGCCCGTCCACTCTAGGAAGCAAAAGCTGGGCAGTGCCAGCTGCTCTCAAACCAGCAGGGAAAAGAGCAAAGCAAACAGAGGCAGGGAGTGTGACATTCTGTCCCGGGGTTTGGCTGTAGGTGTGAGCACAGCACAGGCAGCAGTGGGAGAGGAAGGACTGAGGCTCCATGATTCATCACCCCCACTGGCCGTGCACCCCCAGCCTCTCCTCTGGATGAGGAGAACCTGACAAGATCACAGCATCCTTCAGGATTCTTGTGGTCAGCACAAAGATTTGGGCAGAGCCACGTCTCACAGAGCCACTATGATCTCTTGGGAAATAAAATACAGAGAACCAGGTGATGCACAGGGAGAGTCTGAGCCCTGGCACCACCTCGTGATCCCCTCAGTGTTCCCTGAAGCTGCCACAAGGAAGTTCCCAGAGAAGATGATTTTCCACAAGTGCAGGATCCAGAATGAGATCCAGGCCAGCTCCTGGGGAGCACCACCCCCACTGCAGGCGCCAACAGCCGGGTCAGCAGCAGTGCCACTGGAGGCACAATGCCACCAGCATCAGCACAAGCACCATGGTGGTGGCAGTGCCAATCCCCTTCCCCCAGCCACGTGTTCCTGTGGCAAAGGTGAGGACACCCACCACGAGCACTTACAGTGATGAGCAGGGTGCCAGCAGGTCCCACAGCAGAGGCGGGCATGGTCTTCCCTCCCAGCTCTCCTGTGTCAGCCTCAGGAGCTTTTCATGGCAGAAATTGGCTTTTAAGTGAATTTGTGGAGAGCTGCTGGCTAACAGGAGCCCTTCAGTTTAAGCTGGAGCTCTCAAAGGCTCCTCTATTACAACGCAAATTAAATATTTGATAGTGCTAAGCAAGTGACATTTGCAGTCTGGTCATGCCAGGGGTATCAGATAGAGATATTTGCAACGGGATCTGTTTAAATCCATGTAGTGCTTTGGATCCGTCCATCAAAACAAGCCCAGAGCTTTATTAAAATCAATGTTATCAAACACCCTGCTGGGGGAGGCTCTGGAGCCCGTGTGGTGGGGCTGGGGCGCAGCTGAGCCCTGCTGAGCTATGAGGCTGCAGTACTGTGCAGCTTTAGAAGATATTTTTCTTTAAAATTTAAGAGTAGCAAGAGACTTTTCCCTACCTGCTGTGGGAGGGAGATTCGCTGCAGCAGAGAAAAGGGAAAGCACTGACCCAGCCCTATATGGAACCTGTTTTCCATTGGATCTCTTTTATATGAGAGATTTCTGCTACCTGACACCAGATCAGACATGCTCCCATGCCAGATCCATCAGACACATGTTCCAGAAACTGCCATAAAGTTGTTCAGTGTGACAAATGCCTGATTCCTTTCCCCAGCTCAGCAAGGCTGCATGGAAACACGCTTTGTCAAAGTGTAACAAAACTACTTTCATTACTTTCCCTAAAAGTGGGCTTTGAAACATAAAGGCTGAAAAGGACTTTCTGCATCTGTCACATGAGATGTGACAAAGTGACACAGAGTCCAGGCAACTTGTTGACAGTGAACGCCCTTCACGGACAGATTTGGGGAAGATTTCCTTACCAGCACATGGCTCAGTCCCATCAGCTGTGGTGGGAGGGGAGGCTCCTGAGCACTGTCCCAGGACTGCTCTGGGTCTGCCCTTGGCCCAGAGCTCTGGGAAGATGGGTCCAGGGACAGCTGGACACCCCAAGGTGGCTGAGGGGCCACCCCACCACCAGCCCAATCTGCCCTAGTTCCATGGCACCTGTCGTGGTGCTGGAGCTCCCAAACCTCCCAGCTGCTGGGAAAAGTTTGCAAAAGCGTCTCTAGCTGAAAGGCAGATGACAAGTCAAAAAGAACCCCGAATTTATTGTTTTCTCAGAATTTAGAGTGGGAGGAAGGAAAATGGGACGACCCATGATTTTTTAATGCCTGCAGTTGGCAGCTCCATATTTAATGTGACAGCATCCCTTTAAGAAAAATATGTTCATACACAAGAAAGAAAATAAATTGGCAAAGCAATTTGCTTTCAAGCTAGGCTGACAATTCCCCACTCCAACGTTTTGCTGCAGCCTTGGGTGAGCCGCAGTGGCCGGCACTCCATGCTGGGCAGGGGTCATCTCAGGGGTTAAGGATGCTTCACTGGGTGACAAGCCCATCTGGGAGCAGTAATTTATCCCAGAGATGGCGAAAAGAAAGAGTGGAAGGAATAATTCATTGTGTGTGAGGCAACAAGGAGACTGTGCTGTCATGTTACCACACTGACAACTCCCCGACACAAACAGAGATGCTTGTTACGGAGCCTGAACCCACACGATCAAAGGGGCTTCTGCATTTGGGGTAGGAAGGGATAAAAAAAGACAGGAAGAAAGGAAAAGAAGAGCTAAATCAAAGCCTTGTTACCATTTATTATGAAAGAAACTTGTGAGAAATGCTCTTTGCAGAGCAATTAGTCACCAGGATCTGAGGCAAGCACCCAGCAGGACCCACTGCTGCTGCCTTGGGGCTGGGGAGGAGCACCCTGGTGTGGCTGCTCAGAGCAGCCTGGGGGGACATGAACGAGCTGGCAGCCCCAGAAGGAAGAACCTGTCTGATAGGGGACAGCCCGATGGCACCAGAGCCATCAGGAAGAGAGACATCAGAAACCAGGGTCCAAAACCATCCCTTACTTCTGCATTCCCCTCAGTTGAGGGTTGGGGCTCCCCAGAATGATGCTGCACGCCAAGGACCCGAGGTTCCTGCTGACAGTGGCAGCTCTCAAGTCAAGCCCCTAAAGCCTTGAGCTTGGTGATGGTGGTGCCACACCCAGGGGTGGCACAAAATCCCTCAGCCCCTCGAGGTGCTGCTGAGGGGTCCCCAAGAGTGATGGGGGTGCAAGGGTCCTGTCCAGAACCGTGCTGCAGGAGCATTAGCCTTCAGCATCAGTTCACACCTTTGAAACCCTGACTTGTCTGTAAACACCAGGATGCCAGAGCTGACAGGCAGGGAAATGAAATGGGACAGATGATAATGAATTGCCCACATCCCTCAGTGTCTCCTGGATGTGGAGTAATGAAGTTATACACTGCTCACTGGCTAGAGGACAGAAGAAGAGTTTCAGAGCTCGGGTTTAATCAGCTCAGTGACAATCATGGCCTGGATTCGTTCCCTCCTCTCGCCACGGTTTGGTGTCTCCACTCCTCTCCCAGCTCCTGCCAGCCCCAGGATTCACTGCCTCTCTTCTGCAGCACCAGGATGAAGCTGCAGGAACCCAGTCGCTGCAGTGTGAGAATCCTGTGCTGTGCGTCGTTGGTGTCAGGAGAGAAGCCCGTGTATCCAATTAGACTGGGAAACCTCTGCTCCCAGAAGGGCAGAGAGCAGCGAGTGTTGGCTGGCAGTGCAGGTGGCAGCTGGAATATTTATTTGGGCAGCACCATCAGTGTTACTTAATGAGCTCGGGTGGGTCAGCGCTCCTGCTTGGAAGGAATTCCAAAATGAACTAATGAAAAGTTACTTATCTCCCTGCCACGGAGACAGCCCCACTCCTGCTCACTGGTGCTGAGCAGGAGAGATCTCCCTGCTCTCTCTGTGCTCACCTGCCTCCCACACGTGTATGACACTGCCACTGCTGCCGCGCTGTCACCGCAGCGGCTGCCACGCTGTCACCGGAGGATACCTGGCACAGGGGGGAGACAGAGCTGGGCTGGGCACGGCTGACATCGAGTGCACCTCTGACCAGTGAGCAGCACGGAGCCACGGCTGGGCCAGAGGCTGGTCCTTCCATGGAGTATTCCCAGGATGAAGCCTGCTGCTCCTCCAGCTGGGGGCCGGATGCAGCCCTGCGCTCTGTGCTGCCCGCCAGCGAATTCCAGGCGGTGGGAAACGTGGTGGTGAGGCGGCCCGGGCAGAGGGGCTGCTGACAATCTGTCTCCTGCCACACAAAGCAGCCCATCCGTGCCAAGGGTCCAAGCATGTCCCTGCGCGGGCATAGCGCCAGGTCGCGGCCAGGATGGGAGAGGCGGCCAAGGCACGGCCCGCAGAGCTGTCTCGGGGCTGCACCGGGGCCGGGATGCCAACGGGAAGCCCCTCAGTCGCCAGCCCATCGCCAGGGCTCCCGGCTCCCCAGGGCGTGCGGGGGACAGCGGCGTGAGGCTCAGCTCCACTGGCAGCTGGCGAGAGGTGGAGGCGTTGCTGTTATGAAAACATGCGAGGGCTGTGTCTGAAAACATTGTGAGGAGCCAGCTCCATAAATAGGCCCTTTATGGCTCTTCCCTGTGCTGAGACAGGCTCTTTCACACACGCTTGGCTCCGGCACGGCGGGTTACGCGGCTGAAACAGCCCTGTGTCGGCTGGGGGAGACTGGGGAGCACCGGCAGACGGGACACTGAGGCACGGAGCCCCCCACCCCCGAGCAGGGGGTGCTGCACCGCACCAGCACCCGCGGAACAGCAGCCCGTGTCCCTCGGCAGGAGCTGCGATGCCCGTGGGAGGACAGAGACCAGGACAGCGACCCGTGCTGTCACAGGACACGGGCAGCAGCTGCTCTGCCGCCACCACCTCCGCGCCCTGCACGCCCCGGCGCCGCAGCACACGGCCGCGATTAATCAATGGATCCATCAGGGAGTTGTCATTAATTGAGCAGCTCCTGTGGCCGTGGAGCCCAATGGTCCTCCGGTGTCAGAAGCCGTGCATGCAGCAGCAGCTTTTCACTGCTTTCGGCCACATCCATTTAACGCGATGACAGCTCATTTTGTGCCCCCTCAGCAAACGTCCCCCGGTGTGGGAGCACTGGTGACTAAAGCAGCGGGTGAACGATTAGTGACTCAGCGCATAATTTTGCTCATTTTGTGCCTTTTTTTAGCGTGGGGCGGACAGAGCTCACACAGCAAACTCTCGCCAGGCACCGCCACCGCTCCCGCACAGCGTCCCAGCTCCGGGCACCCACCCGAGGTTGGGGACCTCCTTACAGGCAAGCATCTATTTGATGTGGTTCTGCCATAGAAAACAGGGAGAAGAAGCTGGAAAACACTGCCAAGGGTTTTGGCTTGTTCTTCATTCTCCATTTTATTGTTTCCTTTCTGACCTGGGAAAAGGCAAGGGGAGCTGCAGCCGCGGGGAGAGGGGCTGGGCAGCCCCGGCAGCCCCGGCTGCACAGCTCACACCGCGCCGGTGCTGACCCGGCAGCTGCCTTATCAAGAGCAAAGCACCGAGCTCTCGTCTTGGCGGTAACTGATGTCTGCAAACACCAGGTGTCGGCTTGAATTAAGAAGCTCTTTGAGCTGGAATTGTGCTGGACGCTGCTGGAGGAACCTCTGCCCGGACCACCTGCATCAGCCCGAGGACCATGTGAATGGCTGTACCCTGCAGGCTGGGGACAGTGACAGGGATGTGCCAGCAGTTTCCTCTCATCTTTACAGACAGGGCAGCTACAGCACAGCAGCTGTATGAGTGCAGAAATCTGACATGTGAGAGCAGGTCCAGCCCTGGGTGACTCCGTGTCTGGCAGTGCTGACCTGGCTGTTGGCGTGTCCGCAGCTCCAGGTGATCCATGAAGGAGTGGAGAATGGGGTCAATGTCCTTGGCACTGCCACCACACCTGGACAGATCCCCCTCCATCCGGGGGCCTGAGCTGAGCCACTCACAGGTTCCTCCATGCCACCTCCCTTGTGCATGGATCTGTGCAATCACACAACCAACCTGACCAACACAACCAGTGCCAGCTGCCAGCCACTCCCATCTCCCACGGGGAGCTGCTGGCAATGGTCACCCAGTGCCACCAACCCCTCTCATGGGGTCAGAGTGACACAGGCCCAAAGCAGTTTCAGGAGTGGCAGCCCCAGCCACCGTGGAGGACAGAGAATTGTCACCTCCTTAAAGCAGCTTTGTCTTTGCTTTCTCCTTAATGATTTCCCAGCTGCTTCCCCATTTCAGCCGATAATGGGACTTCACTCTCTATCTGGGTCTGAGAGACGCTTGCCTTGTTCAGGCTGGAGAAAATCAATTCCCCTCTCACTCAAGTCTTTGCAAGACAGATGAACTGAAGATCGTGTCTGCCTGAGCAAAATATTTATTCAGTCTGAGAACAGATTTACTTTTGAACCTTCTATAAATACAGCTGAGGGCCCCCATTTAATCCCTTACCAGAAGACCTAATTTTATTTGTTTTATGTTTTAAAGAATTCTGCCTTTTCCAACGCCTTGTCAGCAGGTGAAGAAAGGCAGGATTTTTGGTATTGGGCATAGCCAGTGGTGCTGCAGCCAGTGCCTGATCCCACTGCAGGATGGGGCTTGGTGGTGAGAGTGTGAGACCTCTGCACTGCTGGGTCTGGGTTCTGCAGGGTTTCCTGCTCTCTGTTACTGATTTACACCCATCAAAGCTCTACTGGAGCCAGGGCAGGCAGGGAGAGGCCAAATCCTCCACAGAGAGGTCTTTGTGACCCTGCCTGCCCTGCCCACATGAGGATCCCTGTGCTGGGGACAGAGTTGTTGTCTCAGCAGGGCCATGCACAACCTTCTGCAGCCCCTCAAGACCTGAGACCACCTTCCAACAGACCCATCACCCCCATCTGCCTGAGCCCCCCGGGACCAGCCATGATTTGCTCCACCCACAGCCAAAACAGGCTTCAAAGGGGCAGCTGTTTATCTGTGATGCAGCAGGCACTTCACCAACCTGTCCCTCTCCCCATCACCCTCCCCATGGGGTGACACACCTAGTAGGGACCCTGCCTGGGACCACAAAATCACACCACCCTGACCCTCCAAGGATCCTGCAGCCTACCCTGCCTGCATTATCTGTCACTACACAGCCAGCAGTCCCTCAGCTGGGGCTGCAGAGGGGTTGGGGTCTCCACCACTGGCAGGAGAAGGAAAAGCTCCTTGGCCAGCCAAGTGTGGGTGGGCAGTGGGGAGCTGCTCCCAGAGCCCTGGGACATCCTGCCACCTGCCAGCATCTCACTTTCACACACCACTGTGCTCTTGCCAGAGGGTTTGCCCAAGTCCTTAGGAGGAGAAATGTTCCCAAGGACAAACTGAAAAGCTTTCCCAGCACCAAGGAGATGCCAGGAACCAGCAGGTGCTGGAGCTGATTTTCTGCCACCAGAACCCACCTTGGCACTTCCCTGGGCCAGAGCCCCATGCCCATGGGAGCAGCACTGGCACTGCAGCAGGACAGCATTGGAGATGCAGGTGACTGCTGGGTGTCTGTAAATCCCTTTGACTCATCCTCTGCCTAAGTCAGCATCAGTCAGCACTCATCCTGCCCCGAGATTCTGGCACTGCTTTGTGCCTTTCAGTGGTAATAATGGAGCACACAAGTCATCATCTCACTCCACATCTGGCCAGGAAAGGGAGATTCTGGCACAAGTGTGAACCCTGCAGTGCCAGTCCCAGGTCTCTCTCCAAGCTCCTGGCCTGTAGTGAGCTCCTGCACAGACCCAGGATGGACAGACCTCAGCCTGGACAAGGGAATTGCTGTTTTCCCACCTGGCATATCCCCAGCCCTTGGAAGACTCCTCCAAAGGCACAGAGTGCTCCATACCACAACTGGCTCACTTATTTGACACACTTATTAAATTGTTATTACACCTGTTGGCTAATTACCTCCACTAGAAACCAGAAGGCACATAAATTTGACATTGACCTGTGCAAACCTGCAGCCCTACAGATGTTGGCCGGGTCTGGGGGGCTCAGTGGGGCTTGGGAGAAATGTGGGACTGGAAACATGACTCTGTGGAAGTGTCCCTCCCTGCCCCACCAGCCTGAGGCTGCTGCCCCATCTCCCAGCAAGATGGGGAGTGGGGTGCCCAGGAATCCTGGTGAACCCCCTGCATCACAGGCCTGGGGTGCCAGCACTGCCCTTCCTGCACACTCTGCCTTCCTGAGCACAGATTAATCTGGGAGAGCTTTAATCCGCTAAAGCCCTTTCGTAACAGCCCTCAAAAATAAGCCTGGAGAGTTCCTAATACTTCTTGAAAATTTGGAGTTGGGATATTTATAGGCTCCAGCCTTGCGTGAGATGAAGCACACCCAGCACTGGGCGGGAGGTGGAGAAACCTGCCCCGGGGGGAGCCACTGCCTGACCTCAGCTCTCGCCCCCCAGCCCGGCCAGCAGCCGCTCTGTGCCACTCCCAGTCTCCTGCTGGCTCCCTAACAAGCTTCCCTTGTTTGAGATTTTTATGTTGGGTTTTTTTTTTCCTACAAGCATTTCAGGCTCCTCAGAAGAGGCTCTAGCCCAGCGCACAGACCGGCTCTGTGCCTTCTGCCCTTCAAACGAATGCACAGCAGCGGCGCTTCCGACCAAGACAAACAGCGGTGACTCCGCGCCCCCTGGGCAAGCGGCCGAGGAGGGCGAGGGCAGCAAATCACACACGGTAACAGAGAAAGTTCAGGAAAAAAACCCCCAACCCCCCAAAAATGTGCACATCCACAAAAACAGGACGCTAGGGTCCTGCTCTGCTGGTTTGCAGCCACCAGCAGTGGTGGCCATTGGCATCTCTGCCAAATTGGTCCTGGCAGGGTCCAGCAAGCCTCTGGCTTGTGTGCCATCACAGTGGCAGCTGCAAGAGCCAAGTGGGAATTGGCAAGAGGCAAGCCATTGGTTCCACGTCTCTCCTGCTCCAACAGATAAAGGGAAAAATACCCTCCAAAGAGCTCTTAGCCTTTTGCTACGTGGTTTTACAAAGACATGACCAAAGATGTCCCCAGGACAGTGGCTGCTGAATTCTCCCAGTTCCAAAGCAGCAGAGCTCTCTCTTAGAGAACTGGGAGGTGACAGGAAGATGAGAACCCCCTCTGATATTACACAGGCAAAACCCACCCCACATTCAACAGTTCCTTCATCCCCCTGATGCAGAGCAAGAGCCAGTGGCCAGATGTCAGAAGGAGAAATACTCAAACTGGGGACAGAGTGGCATCAGCCTGATTCCCAACAGAGAGGCCCCAGCTCATCCCTTGACTGGTGAGCACAAGGCAGAGGAGTGAGCAGAGCTGCCAGGATCAAACCTGATGGCCAGAGGAGTCCAGAACCTCACCCTAGAAAGCAGCAGGGATGCCCAGTTCCCTCAGCACCCTGAGCCCAGCTGCTGCTGCCTGACCAAGGTCCAGCAGCTGCAGCAGCTCCTGACTCCAGGCAGACACAGGCACAGATCAGGGCTTCACCTCACAATGTTTCCTTTTCAATTTCCCAGTGATCTTTCTTATCAACTAATTAAAAAATTTCCATAATTAGGCCAGGGAAAATCACGACTCAGGAACGTTCCCATTTCAAAGCAGCATAGATTTGTTCAGTATCAAGGGCTTGGAGCCCTCACCAGAGCCAGGCTCCCCTAGAACCCTCCCTGATGACCAGGATTCAGCCTGGGCCCACCCCTGCAGGGTCCCCCAGCCCCAAACCCACCACCAGCCCCTCTCCCTGGCACCCAGCCAGGAATTCATCCTGGGGAAAAGGCTGTTTACATTGCAGGGGGAAAAGTGTTGGGTTTTATTAAAAAAAACCATAAAGGGCCCTCTGACAGTGAGGGATTGTCCCTGCCTTCAGCCCCTGTGAAGTCAGGAGTGCTTGGGGAAGCACCCACAGACATGCAGAGCAAAGCTCCCCCTGTGCCCACAGCCCAGCACGCCTGTGCCAGCCCCACTGCCAAGGCCAGGGTGCAGCCAGGATGGGCACATGGGCATCCTGATGCCTCTGAAATAGCAACACCTGCATTGGGGGAGCACCAGGGAAGCTCCCACAGGACCTGGGGCATCCTGTGCCAGCAGAGCAGTCATGGCTTCTAAATCTGCAGCTTCCCTTTGATGACTGGCAAGTAAATTGTTGTATTTCTAAGAGAAATGGAGCAGTTGTTACGGTGCAGCTGCAGCCTGGGTTTCCTTGAGAGCACAGACATAATTCCTGACAGGGGCTTTCTGACACAGAAATTATGGCGCTATTTTGGAGGCAATCTCAGAGCATCATACTAAGAAACAGCCTTTGTACATCACAATATCGTTGCTAAATTGACAAATAGACCCTCATGGGCTTCATTATTCTGCTCTGGGTGCACATTTTTGCATTTTTATCATCCCTAGAAATGATTAAAGAGCTGCAGAACTGAGGGCTCTGGCTTTGGAAAACTCAAACTCCAGTCCCGATCAAGCTGAGAAACAGAAGCAGTTGGAAGGGCTGCAGGGCTCAGGAAGGGAATCTTTGCCCCTGTGATATGTAAGTCTGGCACGTTTTAGGGACTGTCTGGTGCTTCCATGGCAGGTTTGCTTTTAGCCCTGGAAATTCACCAGTGTAAAGCAAGGTGACTGACATATCCAGTGCTGGACTGGGGACATCTGTGCAAAGGTCCTTGTTCAGTCAATAGCAGACTTGTGTTGTGCACTCGTGGAAATACATTGATCTCCCCAGAAACATTAGATGAAAGCCAAACAAGAGGAGGATCCCCAGAAATGCAACAAATAAGAGCCTAAAGACCAAGGGTTCCTTTACCAGCCACCAGCCAATGTCTGAGGATGCTGGGCCAATGCTCAAGGAGTATTTTTGGGTTGGAATGGCTGTAAATGGCCACAGCCAGGTGAATTCCTAGTGCTGCTCTGCTGGGGCCACAGCACTGCTCCAGGCTCTGTACACTCCTGCCAGCCCATGGGGATGAACAGCAGGCAGGTGCAGGCAGAATGAGCTGGGGCAGCTCTGCCCTGTCCCTGTCCCTGTCCCTGTCCCTGTCCCTGTCCCTGTCCCTGTCCCTGTCCCTGTCCCTGTCCCTGTCCCCGCTGGCACATTGACAGGAGCCTTGTCCCGGGGCAGCTGGGAATGCTAGGCAGAGCTCCATAAACAGTGCAGAGAACATCAGCCAGGCAGGTGGGGAGGGATGGGATGGGATGGGATGGGATGGGATGGGATGGGATGGGATGGGATGGGATGGGATGGGATGGGGATGCTCTGAGCCCACTGGCAGTGCACACTCCAGCAGGATGGTACCTCCTCACCTGAGCAGTCAGACCCCAACCTTCACCTACCATGGCCAGGACATGCAGCCCTCCACAGCCCAGCACTGAGGTCCAAGCCCTGAGGCCAGTGAGCCACCAGCCCTCAAAACTATTTCTAACTCTTGAGACTATTAAACCAGCCTCTCAATTTCTCCATGCAGAGGCTGCTGTTCTGTCAAACAGCACTGGAGCAGTGAGAGCAGCTGCTCTGGAGCCCCAGCCAAGCACGATGTGAGCTCAGGGATGCAAGTTCAGAGATGTGAGCTCAGGGATGCAGGCTCAGGGATCTGAACTCAGGGATCTGAACTCAGGGATCTGACCTCAGGGATCTGAACTCAGGGATGTGAGCTCAGGGATGCAGGCTCAGGGATGCAGGCTCAGGGATGCGAGCTCAGGGATGCGAGCTC
>JBBMKD010000101.1:2610314-2631848 GCA_037834095.1 Argya squamiceps
CCCCCCCTCGGCGCCGCACGCCCGCACAGAGTGGGAGGGGGAACCGCGGCGGCGCATCCCGGTGCTGCATCCCGCAGCTGCATCCCGCAGCGGCGCCAGGGGCTCGGGGACATCCTCCCGTCGCGCACCCCTCGGTCACGCCTGCCCCTGGCTGGGACGGTGGGAACAGAGGGGCTCCACAGGCTCTTTCCAGGGGATTTAGGGGGTCGGTAAGGTGTGTGGCCAGGAGCGCAAAGGAGGGTGACACAGCGGGGCTGCGGGGAGGGCACCTGAATTTCGGAGTACTGAGATGCCGTGTGCGACCAGAGCCCCGGCGAATGGCGGGTCAGGTCTCAGACCCCCCAGGCAGGAGGGTCTCCAGTCCTGCACCCTGAGTGGCAGCGGACAGCCCGGCTCTCCAGGGAGGTGGCATCGCCGGGGGCTGCAGTTCTTTGCCGATGGCAGAGCCACTGGCCCAGCAGGCAGCAGGGAGGGACAAGAACCGTGGCCATGCCCGGGCAGCCCAAGAGGGTGAACCGGAGCCAGGGGCGGGCTGGAGGGAGGGGGCCTGCAGCGAGATGCTGCTTCCTCCTCAGTGGTCGCAGCTGGAGCACAAGGTGCCGCCAGGCAAAGGCGCCTCTGCTGCCATGCTCCCGCCTTGTGCTAAGGTCAACAATTTTAAGTGCAAAACTCTGAGCTGGCCTGTCGCTGTCATCATTGTTAATATTTTAGCAGCTCCCAGAATCTTTCAGCGGGGCCGCACAGTGCTGACACAGGAGAGGAGATAAAAAAGCGTCCTGCTGCCCGCCCCAAGGAATACGCTGTCTAGACACGTTATATAATCACATTTTGCCCTCCGCCAGGACACTTTGCAGAGGATCTCAAAGCACTTCCCAAAACTGCTAATTGAGCTTTGGAGCCCAGCTGGGAGGGAACTGCTCTGGCCAAGAGCCCTCTACTCTGGAGCAGGTACCCAGGGGCTCCTATCTCCCAGAGCAGTTGCCTGCTCGCTACTTTGCATCCACTAAAACACAGAAATGATGCCAAGAGGCAGAGGTGTGATTGGCCTCGTGCTATCACTGGCAGAGGCTGGAGGCTGCAGAAGTGGGGGCAGAGCATGTGCTGCTCCAAACCCCTCCAAGCCCACAGGTGCCCGTGCCTGCAGGAGCCTCCAGGGCCACCAGCTGCCAGGGAGGGGGAAGCCAGGAGCAAGGAGTCCTAGTCTGAGCTACTTCTGGGTCTGTAGATCCTGGAACACAAACAGGTGGCCCAGCAGCAGCAGATCCCATCTGTCCACACCAGGAGTCCCTTTCCCTGCTGCTGTCAGAGTCAGGTCCCCAGGGGCAGCAGTGTGGCACCACTGAGCCTTGTCCTGGCTCAGCATAAATCACTTTGGGTTTTCAGAGCCCTTTTGCCAAGGCTCAGTGCATTTGTTTGCTGTGCCATCTGATTTTCACAACGTAGGATGGGGTTTTTTTTCCTCCCTATAAATAATTACAGGCACTCTAATGGATCTCAAACTTTACCGTACCTTGGCTGTCAGGAGCCTGATGATGGTGGTGTAACCTTCTTCTCCAAGGAGCAGAGGCAGGGCTGGGGCTCCCGCACACCTTTTTAATTTACTTTAACCCTTTCAGCCTCATCCTGTCTCCACCACCGTGCAGGGAAGGAGCTGTACTCCCCTTCCAGGCACAAAGGTCAGGAAGTGCAGAGATGAGGCCTCTTGCCTGACCCACAGCTCCCAGCAGTCCAGCACTGGGGAGCATGGATACATTTCTTCCCCTCTGTGGGAACCCTGGCTTCCCTTTTCCAAGGGCAGCCCTTCACATTGCTTCTCCCCAAGATACTGTTTGTGCCAAGACCACGGTCACCCTCAAACATTTTGGTTTGCTGCAGATATCTCCAAAGCTGAAGACAAAACTCTGAACAAAGAGAAGGTCATCTCCAGCTGCAGCACCCTGAAGTGCCATGGGACAGAGCAGCAGAAAGCAAAGCACATCCAACCCCTGCATCACACTGTAGTTGCTCACAAAATTTCTCCCAACCCTGTTCTCGGTTCTGTACAGCAACTTTGTGCATTTGAAGGAGCAGAAATGAGTCTCTGAGGAAACAGTATTGGGCACTGCCAGGAGGGAGGGAACTATGAGGGAATGGGCAATGCCAGGCAGAAATGGGCACATTAGGGCAATGCTTCCACTTTCTTCATGTTTCTGGAGCTCAGCAGCTCTGCTTTCAGGAAACAGGGAGTTTTACAATTACACCAATGTTCTACATCCTTTGGCAGCTCTGACATCCCCCCACACAGGGAGGTGCTGGCACTGCCCAGGGGCACTGTGGTGGCACCTCTCCAGTGAGACAGGTGATGGGTAGGGATGACAAGCTGTCCCAGATGGGATGCTACTGAGATATTGCCAATCCCAGATGTGGAACCAAAGCGTCCCAGAGAAGGAGGACCCCTGCTGCATCCCCCACTGGGGTCCCACAACACTGGCTGGCTGCAGTGCCCAGCTCTCCAGGTGCAGTTAGAGCTCTCTCCTTCCTTGGCACGGCACGGCAGGGACCAGCACCAGGCAGAACTCAGGCTTCTGGGTAAGGAGGGCCATGGGAAACAGGTGGGCAGAGGAGAGGCTGTGCTCAAGAGCTGACCCAGGGTCCCACAGCCAAGGAAGGTCAGTGTGGGGTGATTCAGGCCCAGCACCACTTTCCAGGAAGGTTTTCTGGCTCCTCGGCCACTGTGCTGAGCCGTGCCAAGCTGCTCCGGCAGCTGCCGTGGCCATTCAGCAGCTGTTGAGCTGTAATTGCTCATTGAGTCATAATTTATTTTTTTTTCCCAGTGAAAGCAGCACTGTCAGGGAATTAAAATCTTTTCAAAAGCCCATAAAGATTTCATAAACGTTTCAGAGCCAGATCAGGGGGGGTTTAGCGCCTTCACAGCCAGGCCCCAGTGAAGGCGATGAGGAGACCAGGAGTGGAACAGTTGACAGCTATAACTGGTTAAAGGAACAGCAGTGCTGGGCAGCACCAGCCCACGGGGAGCTGAGTGAGGCTGCACTGCCCCTGCCCACAGCCTGCACAGGGCAGGATTGGTCCCTAGTCTATAGCCTGGGTGCAAAGGCCCAGCTGGGCTCCAGGTGGTTCAATTCACCTCGACTCCCTTGACACACTGCTGACACGGGTTGTGGGATGTGGGATGTCACAGGACAGCACCTCCAGACCCCAGGAGAACAAAAAGCTGACATGGGGAGGGGAGTGCAGCTGCACCAGCCCCAGCACCTTGGCTCTCACCCGTTTCTCATCAGCTCAATTAGCAGCGAGCCAGCTCTGGCCAGCTGGGACGTTCAGCCCCACAGCCAGTCTGGGCGAGGGGCACTGGCCCCACAAACACCCATGTTTGAATACAGACGAGCCTGAGGTGCCCTCAAAAGCAGAAGTATGCACTCTGGAAGGATTGTTGTACACATGGAACAAGGTTTTCTGCTGCTGCAGCT
The DNA here is from genome assembly GCA_037834095.1 of Argya squamiceps. Classification (NCBI taxonomy): domain Eukaryota; kingdom Metazoa; phylum Chordata; class Aves; order Passeriformes; family Leiothrichidae; genus Argya; species Argya squamiceps. Next base: position 2,613,782 of record JBBMKD010000101.1, read on the forward strand.
CTTCCCACACGAGCAGGTGTTTGCAGGTGACGGAGGCACCGCGTTCCCACTGGCAGCCCCTGCGCCGTCCCGGGCTCCTGCTATTTTTAGCCTGAGTGTGGAGCTGCCTTTGATGGTCTCTCTCTCTCTGAGATCTGCAAAATATCTGGGCCAGGCACGCGCAGCTTCCACAGCCACACTCTGCCAGAGCACGCTTCCCAAGGAAGCACTGGGGGATGCTGGATGAGCCCAGCTGGGACCCACGTGCCTTGAGGGGTTTAATGGGGGGAAGCTGTGCCCCCACAGCCCGACAGAGCTGGATTGGGGTTTGCACCCCAAATCTGCACAGCCACATCAGCAGGGTGATGTTAACCCTAACCCCACCCCGTGGGCACTGCAGGCAGGACAGCCCCGTTCTCTAACTGGGGTGCAGAAACAAGAGCACAAATGGGTCAGAGCTGAGCTGAGCACCCATTTGGGCACCCATGGGTGCAGGAACTCCCCCACAGCTGCAGGAGAAAAATAGGGACCCCCAGCACTGCTCCTGGAAGCTGTTGGACCCAGAACCTCTCACCAGCATTGGGCATCGCTTCAAGAGGCACCTGAGTGACAGAGGCACCAATAACTCATTGTTAGGGGAGAGGTTGCTGTTATTTTATGGCCGTTGTTATTTCCTTCCTATTGTAACTTTTAATTAAAATCTACAGAAGGCCGATAACTGCTCCCTCTGCATAATTGCAGGGAGTAAATTTTATTATATAGGAAAGTGGTTTTAATTTTTAATGGACTTATTTTTAAGGAAGAGCAATACTTTGAAGGGATCTGTGAGCCCCAGTAACATTATCAAAGGTGAGAAAAGGAACAAAGATGGGTTTATTACCTGTACCCCATAAAACTGTTATTTTAGGGGGGTTTTGTGCTTCCTCCTAATGAGAGATGAATTGCACCAGCTTCATTTGCTGTAGGAGGAAAATTAAAATGAAACTGATAAGAGCCCAGCCTCTAGCTCCTGACTTACCTCCCAATTATAAATGAAAGCTCACAGGCATTCCAGAGATGGGGCTTGATGTCTACATTAATTATAAATAAATTATCTACACTTAATGTTTAAATGAAATTTCAGATAAAGCTTTATATTTAGAAAAGCGTTGCATCAGTGCATAAATATTTATGCAAGGAGTCTGGGTGAACTGCGGCTGCTTCAGCGTGACGTCGCAGCAGAGCTGGAGCAGGGAGCCTTGGCTGGCTGTTGGGAGGAAGTGGCTGAGCCCACTGGGAGGGGAACAGGACAGTCAGATCCTAAACCTGACCCTCCCCTGGGGTTTGGAGAGGGGAGGTGATGAGACACTCTGGGCCTGTGTCAGCCTGACAGTGTCAGAGCAGCAGCCCATGGCCAGGGAGGCCAGTGACAGTGATAATCCCCCATGCTCCCATCTTTCTCCAGCCCTCAAGACCCAATGGCAATGTCCCATGGGACTCCTGAGGCACATGGTGCCGGGGCTGGGGTGAGCCTTTAATGCAGCCAGAGTGGAAGAGGAGAAATCTGACAGGCCCCAGCTGAAAGCTGTGTGGAAAATCAGTAAAGGAGGACAAATAAAATTGATTGAAATTGTTCAGGAGTGAATGAGTCCAGATGAGGTCCAGGCAGGATCCAGCATCCTGAGCAGCCACCACTGAGGTGGGATATCATCCCTGAGGACACAGAGAGTGCCTGTGCCCATGCTTCTGGGCAGCTCTGGGATATGCTTCATGCCATCAACATCTGGGATGCAGCAGCTTTCCAGGGCCATGAATGCATTTGTCTGATTTCCTTCTGATACCTGAGACAGAGCATCCCTGTCAGGAAGAAAATCCCTGTCAGAGACAACATCCCTGTCAGAGAGAACTTCCTGGCCAATGAGAACATCCCAGCCAAGGAAAATATCCCAGCCAAGGAAAATATCCCAGCCAGGGAGAACATCCCAGCCAGGGAGAACATCCTTGCCAGGTGCACACATGACCCACCAGCGAGGGCTGAGCAGGCAGAGCCGGGCACAGTTGGCCCAGGAATTTCAGCAGGGTCACCTTTGGTATCGCAGCACTGCACAGTCCTCATTCTGCAACGGGAGCAGTATCTCATTTCTTCCTCAATTAGCTCCTGATTATCAGTGTCCCAGGGCCCCTTTCCAGTCTCTGTTTAATGCACCATTAATAATTCATTTCTCAGATAGCAGGAACGCAGCGCGAGGTTGGGGCTTTGTGACTAATAAGTACCGGAGCAACTCTCATCTCCAAGGGACAAATGAAGGCAACAAAAATAAAGTGGAAGAATCAAAGATAATATGTTTTGTGGCCTTTAATCAAACACTGCACAACGGGTTTGATCACTCAGGTGAAGAACATGCTGGGCTCCCATGCCTCCCCTTCATCGCCCCTGTTCCACTGCCTTCCCTGGCACAGAGGAAAATTAAGGTACCTGGAGTTAAAACTAGGCCTGGCCTGCACTGCCCTCCTCCCAGAATTAGAGATTTAGGTATGAACTAGACCTTTTCTCAAGCTGGAAAATCCCAGGAGCAGATTTCCCAGTGCCCAGCAGAGCCAGCGCAGTCGCTGAGGAGTCGCAGGCACGCTGGCAGCTGCACATTAAGTGTGACGGGTTTCTGACAGATCCAATTATAAAGCCAGGTCTCAGCAGAATTGCAGCCCTAAGATTTAGTGCATGAAATTTTGTTTGGGAATTTTCAGATATTGCAGCTTGTGCCGGGGGTCCCTGCAGGCCCCAGACTGTACCAGCACCTGCCAGCTGTCCCTGGGTCTTACCCCACCGTGCTGTGTCCCCTCCCTGCCACATCCTGCCAATGCCCAGCCCAAAGATGGCACCTAAAAATGGCAAGAAGGAGAGCAGCCAGCCCAAGCAGTGCTGAGGAAGGGGGGACCTGCAGCCCCCTTGCTCTTCTGCCCCACAGAGACGTGCCTTGGCCCAGGGACTGTCCCTGCCCCTGCACAGTCACTGGGATCACACATGGGCTATGGGCTGTAAATCACTTGACTCCCAGTACTTGAAGATCTGTCCAGGCCTTTCCACAGAGCCCTATAATGGTATTTTTAGCCCTTTCCTAGAAAAACAAGGTGGGCATGTGTGATGATCCTGTTCTCAGCTGACCAGGGACTTGGCTGCCCTGGGAATGCTCCTCAGAGGAAAGCAGCCAAGAAACCTCCAGGGACCAAAAGAACTGGGCCAGCGAGGACACAGGGATGTGAGTCCAGCTGCTCCCACAGTGCTTTGGTCCAAAGAGAAGTCAAGTCTCCTTGCCAGGGATGGGGCTGCTGTGCCCCAGCCAATGCTGCATGAGCTTGTTCCATCAAAACCCCGGGATTAGTGGGTTTGTTTTACTTTTTCTAAGTGGCTGAGAGCACAGGATTGTGCCCCAGTGCTGACAGGGGACCCTGGGATCACAGGTAGGCACGAAGCTTGGGATGAAAGCTGGCAGCCCGCACCACTGCCCCCATCGGATCAGAGCAGCATCACCATTCCCTGGCTCGGGAACCCAGGAGCTGTTGGGAAAACAGATTTGCCTTTACATCCGCCAGGCTGTTCCATCCTCTGCCATCCACAGCTGAGCCCAGGCTGGCAGGAGCAGCCAGAAGGACGGTGCCAGGGGCCTCGGTGACTGTGGGGGGCTGGAATCTCCCCAGTCTTGGCTTTTATACCTTCCTGGGGACACCCAGTGAAGGGCTGCAGCCCTTTCCCCAAGTCGGGACGGCTCCTCTGCACTGGCACCTCACGGCTGGGCTGGTGGGACCCACACCGGGCAAAGCCTTGAGCGGGTACCCGAGTGCCAGGCAGCAGGGACACCTCCTTGATTCCCCTGGGATGAGCAGCCCCTGCTCTTGACATCCTGACCCCGGTGCTCCCGCAGCGCCCCTGGCTCGGATGGCATCACACGCCACACGCCGGGGAGCTGTTTTAACCTAGGCAGAATAAACCTGCACTGATTATATTTCCTGCCTCCCGGTCGGGGCGCGAGGGAAATTGTTTGATGCTAATCCCCTTGTTTAATCCACCAGCATCCTGACATGCGAACAGTCAGGATTAACTCCCGGCGGGAATCGTTTGACATGCGGCCGTCGGTCGCGGGGCCGGCAGCGCCCAGCAGGACAGGGACGCCCCCCACGCTTTGCAGGCTCCCATGTGCTCCCGGAGAAGAGGGGATGCAGGAACAAAATGGGGAGAGGGCTTCTGGTTTTCGGGATCGAATTCCTTCACTACAAGCATTTTTCTAAAGACTAGAATTTCCCCTGGTACAGAGAGGGAAAATCCAGCTGTCCCAGGAAAGGTCACCTCGGGGTCTGATGTGCTGCCGGGCTCTGGAAGAGATACTGTGCAATAGCCAGATTTTCAAATGTGCCTGGGAAGCAAAATTCACTCCCCATCCCCCTCACCCAGGATGCCACCGAACTCCTGATGCTCATCCTGCTGCTGCCTGAGCCAGAAACATGAAGCAGGATGGAGCCACCCGCAGGGCAGGACCCCCCAGCCCCCGGCATGTCTTTGATAAAGGTGCCTGGGGTCCTGCTTCGGCTGCTCTGTGCCCTCCTTGCTGCAGACCTGCCCTGGATTTCAAATTGCAATTTGCCTGACTTTATCTTTCAGACCCAGTTCTCAATATTCCTCTCTCTGCCAAGTTAAAGAGCCCTTTAATACCCAGCAGTTTTCTCCCCAGGAAGATACTTGCATGCTGTAATCAAGTCACATCTCAGGCTCCTTCCCGATAAGTCGAACAGGCTGAGCACCAAGTCCCACTAAACACCAGCCTGGGGAAAGGGCTGACCTGAGGCACTGCCAGGTGGAGGAGCCGGAGGTTCCCCAGCTGGTGCCTTGAGAGGGGAATCAGTGCTTTCTGACGCACCGATGACAAATGAAATGAGCTGTGAAAAATAAATTGCTGCATTGCCCTGACTCTGCGAGCACACCCGGCTGCCGGGGGCACGGCAGTGCTGGGGCAGGAGGCCACGGGCGTTCCTGGGGCTGTGCCCATGCTGGCAGCCTGTGGGCCAGGGGCAAACTCCTTCACGGTGCTTCTGCCAGCAGAACTTGCTGCAGCAGCTGTTTGCTGCGGGGCTAATGGTGCCCATCTCTGCTTACAATGAATCGGGATGGCCGGAACATAAGTGCTTTGGGGAGCTGAGATAAGCAAAGGTGCTTCGAGCCACAGACTTCTTCCAGCCTGGGGATTTGGCCACAGGAGGCCAGCTCTGAAGGATGCCAGTCCTGAAGGATGCTGGCTCAGAGGGATGCAGGCTGAGAAGGAAGCCAGCCTTGAAGGACACCGACCAAGGTTGCAGCACCGATCACTGCAGCTCGGCTGCTCCCTGCTGCCAGGCCCAAGGTGACTGAGCCCCTGGGAAGGAGAAATCAGATGCGGCTGACATTAAAGCAGGGACACAGAGGGGAGAGCAAGCAGAGGCTGGATACAGACCCACTTGCAAAACCCACAGGGACTCACAGTGCTGTCCTGGCCCTGTGTCCCATGAAGTCAGCTGCGCCCTCTCAAAAACGGGCAAGTTTTGTTACAGAAATTCCGGGTTGGGGCACCCTAACAGACAGATCTGCCAGGGCTGGTGAGAGGTTGCACCACCCAGTGCTGTGGGCACCCGCTGGGCTAACTCACAACCTGAATTCTCCAAGCACAAATCAGGGCAATTTGAGCTGAGCAAAACGGTCTGGGGTCCCTGCGGGAAGGATCCTGCCTAGGGAGCGGGAGGAGAGGCCATCCCAGCCCACAAGGAGCTACAAATAACTCAAATGGCCTCATTACCCAGTTTGTGATGAACAGGAGTTTGGTTTCCCCGGGGCCATTTCCACCTGAAAGGGGGCTATGTGTGCCTGACACTGCGGGAGCCTCGGGTACCAAAGTCAGGCAGGAGCAGGACTCTGGTCCCCTGCACATGTCCTTGACCTTCTGCAGCTCCGAGTCACCCGTGACCGGCATCCACCCTGCTCATCGGCGGGGGCAGGTCCCGGGCCAGCACTAACACGTGTGGCAGGATCCCGCGGGGAAGGGACACGCGTGGAGCGGCAGGTGCGAGTGCTGCAGTCCCTGTACTCGCTGGAGCATCCCCCCGGCCCCTGCCGGATCATCCCTATTTTCCCGGGCATTCCCCGGTTCCCCCGGATCGTTTCCCGGTCCCCCGGATCATTTCCCGGTTCCCCGGGCATCTCCCGGTGCCCCCGGATCGTTCTCCGGTTCCCCGAACATCCTTCGGTTCCCCGGGCATCCCCCGGGCTCCCCGGATCGTTCCCCGTTCTCGGCCCGGATCGTTCCCCGGTTCCCCGGGCATCCCCGGTTCCCTCGGATCATTCCCCGGTTCCCCGGATCGTTCCCCGGGCATCCCCCAGTTCCTCGGGCATCCCCCGGCTCCCCCGGATCGTTCCCCGGTTCCCCGAACATCCCCCGGTTCCTCGGGCATCCCCGGTTCCTCCGGATCGGTCCCCGGTTCCCCGGGCATCCCCCAGCCCGGCCCGGGGCTCCCTCTAGCGGCCCAAGGCGGGGCAGCACGGGCGGACCGGGGCCCGGGGCTGAGCACCCCGGTACCGAACCCCTCGGTACCGAACCCCTCGGTACCGAACCCCTCGCCCCAAAGCCGGCCCGGTCCTGCGCCCGTGCCCGGTCCCGGGTCCTGCCGCAAGCCCCGCGGCTCCCTCGCAGCTCGGACGCAAAAGGGCTTCCCAGGGAGCTCCCAGGTGAGACCGAGGGGATGGATGTCCGGAGCCCCGCAGGGATCCCTGGAGCTGCCCCAGAGGGGTTTAAGCTCATTCTGCACTTCGGGAAGGTTCGGTCTTGGGTGGGTGGGTGAGACGGGTCGCTCACGCCATTGTCTGAGGGTGGGGTAGGGCCGGGGCAACCTCACAGACTCCACTGTCCCCTGGAGACACCGGTTCTGCTGGCACAGGCTACAATGGGTTCTGGCTCTGGGGCAATGTCCCCCCTCGAAGTCTCCTGTGCCCAGCCAGCTCTTGCCACGAGTGATGCAGCCACCCTGCCCCTTCAGTCTAGCACGTGTGTTTTTAATGGAGACCCATCAAATTCATAAATCAGAGTGGAGAAGCACTGGGCCATGTTCTGGACCCACAGAAACAGATGGTTCTCCTGGCAGGGTTGTGGAGGAGAAGGCAGCAGCATGCGGAGCAAGGAAGGGTTTGGGTGGTTTTCTGTCTCAGCATCTCATCCTTCCTACATCACATCCACACGTGGGTGCAGCAAAGCTCCTTCAGCAGCCATGGGCTCCAGCTGGGGACGTACTGCTACCAGCGAGGAAGAGAGGACTGAGCTGTGGCCCTCTGTCCCAGGGTCGAGAAAGCCTCCCCTTTTCAAGTAGCACCCTGAAAGTGCCCTGTGAATAGTCCTCTCTTCATCCCTGTGCTAGAGGGACAGGCCGTAGGTGTCAGAGCAGTACTCCAGGTAGTCAAACGCCTTGATGGGGAACGTCACAGCACTCCACTTCTTGTACCTCCTCTTCTCTGCTGGTGTCTCCACCACAAAGTTTTTGATGCAGAGCATAGGCAGCTTCACCTGCCGGTACAGCATCTCCATCCCCCAGTCCTGTGTGGGCAGGGAGGGGACAATTACCCAAATGCACACACTGTCCCCAGGCTGCAGGGCCACACACACAGGGATGGGGCAGTTCCTTGCTCCCAAGGCATGTCCCTCCTTTGGAGACAGCCTGTGTCCATGACCTGCAGCACATTAATGACACAGGCATGTGCAGCTGTGAGCCAGGGCACAAAGCACAGCCTTTCCTGTCCCTCCAGCTCTGACTGGGCTGCAGACACAGGGGAGTTGTGGTGCTCACCTGGCTGCAGGCTTTGCAGGCAATACGGCAGCCGGGCTCCCAGTCCTTGAAAGTCCGCTGGAACTGAATCTTCCCAGAGGAAACTCTGTAATACAACCTGGAAGGAAGAGGCCACCTGACAGTAAAGATGACGGTCCAGGGGATGCAAACAGGACAGCACAAGTGCTCCCGTGGTCAAACAAAGTCCCTGCAATCTCCCTGTACCAAGATCCCTCAGAAAGTGCCTGTTAACAGGCTGGTGCTACCTTTGCCCATCTGCCTGCTCACCCCTGCCCATGTGAGACCCCTACCCAAAGTCGGGGTTGACGTTGACGTGGTGCATGCCCTCCACCGTGCGGATGTCGCTGCCGTGGCACACGGCCGTGTTGCAGTTGACACAGTACAGGCAAACGGCGTCGGGGGCGTGCAGCTGCCGCCGCTCGCTGATCCTGGCCTCCTTCATCAGCCAGCTGGCCACGGCCACCCGCTGCAGCTCCCGGACCTGTGGGGGACAAGGGGGGACAGGGCTCAGCACAGGACGGCAGGCAAGGACAGATGGCAGACACGGCAAGATCCACGGCTACTGGGAGATGCATCATCCCAGAGCACAAGTCACAGGGCAGGACAAGCACATACTGTCCCATGTCCCTCACATGACCCCATCCCAGCAGCTGGTGCTTCTCCGAGACAGAGCAGGCAGCCAAATGTAGGGTGCAGAGATGGGCAAGAACTGCCTGGCCCTGCCAGTGCCCATGGTAGCACCCAGTACTCACCTTTTGGCGGTACTCCTGCTCAGGCATGGCTTGCACTGCCTGAATTGCCCTCTTCATGAGCTCCACCAGGTCCTCATTGAGCAGCTCTCGGGTCACCTCTCTGCTGTTGGCTTTGGCAAGGACAGAGTAGACGCTGTTCTCAGCACGGGCACGGCCCCGGGCCTGCAGGGCAAGGTCCAAATGTTGCAGTCAATAGAACAAGGACACAGCCCATCCTTCTGTGCACCTCTGTGAGGACAGAGCCACCTCTACCCTCCTCTGTGCCTTGCCAAGGAGATGTTCTACCAGGGGCTGGGCTCATCCCCAAGGAGCTGCCTACAGGGAATGCAAGAGCCCCCATGTCCCACCCCCACAGCTTTGGGGGATCCTGGCAGGGCCAGAGGGAGCCTGGACAGCACCTGCACCATGGCAATCTCATTGGTCATCAGCCCATAGCGGACCACGATGTTGCACTCGGGGATGTCCAGGCCCTCCTCGGCCACACTGGTGGAGAAGAGCAGGTTGAGGGCTCCCTCACGGAACTGCTTGATCACGTCCTGCTGCTCATTCTGGGTAGACAAGGAGAGATGATGCTTCAGTAGATGTGTAGGGCTCTGAGGCCTGGTCAGCACACCCCAAAAGTGCAGACTGGGGTCGGTCCAGGTCCTGCCCACCCTCCACTCACCTGAGTCATGTGCCTGGTCTGGTTGCTGTAGCCAGCACCGGTGAGGACAGCAGCCCTGATGTGCTGCCCGCGGAGCGTGGCTGTGGCCTGCAGCCAACTGAGCAGGCTGTGGGCACTCTGCCTTGTAGTGGTGAAGACAATGCCACGAGAAGTGCACAGGGGCTTAAAGTGCTCACGCAGGAGCTCCTCCAGCTTCCTCAGCCTGGGATTCTCATAGTGGTGGTCCCCAGCAAGTGCCTGCAGGCTCGCTCTGTTCTCTGCACAGGGGAGCAGGGTGTCAGAGACACTCCCTCCACCCAAAATGCAGCCAGCATCACCCCCCTCCAGGCCCCTCTGTTACCCTCAAACATGGCAGTGAGGAACTGTTCAGTGGGATCCTTCTTGTCCCTCTCAGTGCTGTAGAACTGCTGGAGGCACTGGAAGGCATCGACCATCCTCACGCTGTCGTTGACCAGCAAAGCGTCGTTGTACTTGCGCAGGTGCAGGGCGCACACCCGTGTCCTCCGACAAAACATCTCTGCAGCTGGTGGGGCCAGGGGACACCACAGTCACAGCCTGTCCCCGCGGCTCAGCCCTGCCCCACCCACACTGCCACACCCACACTGCCACACCCTCACCTCTCTTCTCCAGCTCCACAATGCGCTGCTCGTAAATCTGCGTGCCGAAGTCCCGTGAGAGATCCGGCTTCTCCATGAACTGGTGGATCTGCATCATCATCTTCTTCAGCTGCTCACCAAAGGGGTCCTGGGAGCAGGGAGGGGCTCAGGACCCAGGAATTGTGGCTGCTTGCATGGTAGGACCCAGACAGTTGCAGGATCCCCCGGCACCAAAGCTCTGGGTCAACCAATTTTTCCTATTGGCCTGAGCGAGGCAGATGAAGGGACATAGCCCCTCACCCAGCAGGGCTTGGGTGTCTCATCTTCCACCCAGTGAGCAGCCCCATGGCTCTGAGCAACCATCCCTCACCTGCACTCTCTCCTGGCACAAGTCATATTGCTTCTTGGGTTGGGGGACATGGCTCTGCAGGTGCTGTGCCTCATCCTGCACCGATGTGATCTTCTCAGAGTCCAGGTTGGCACAGATCTGAGAGGGAAAGACCCTGCTTTCTCCCTGAGCCCAGCTGCTCAGGACAATGCAGCACGCGGTGCTCGCTGGCAACCTGGTGAGCTTGGGGATGACTCCTCTGGGCTGCCCAGCACCCACACATCTGGGTATCAACCCCCATCCCAAGGGACACCCTGCTGAAGCTTAGGGAAAACTGTGCTGAAACAGGACAGGGGGCAGAGGACACACCTGCAGGATGTGCTCTACGGCCCCCTCAAAGGATGTTGCCCCCCCAGTGCCAGGGGATGCCGTCAGCCCCAGGACCTGTGGCAGGTCCTGCTTCCCACTGAGCTTGCGCTGAAGGTATCTCAGCATGATCTTGTTGTAGACGTTGTCCTTGTGCGTGTGGTGGCACTCGTCTATCACCAGCAGTGAGAAATCTGCTCCGGGCCAGGGAGGGGAGCAGGGTGAGATGGTTGCTCAGCTGGGGGCTCAGCCACAGCTGTGGGGCCAGCAGTATATGTAGCCTGGTGCCCACCTGTCAGCTCCACGTGCATGTCCTCCTCTGTGCTGACCAGGGCGTTCTGCAGAATCTGGGCTGTGCAGATGACAACGTCGCTCTCCTTCACCAGGTCGGCGAAGAAGGTTTTGTGGCTGGTGTCCCCACTGATGGACGTCACCTTGAAGGTGTCCTGCAGCGCGTGGAACTCCTTCTCGTTGTGCTGGTCCACCAGGTGCACCTGTGCCCACAGGACCACGCTCAGCATCGGCCAGGACCACCACCCGCGGCTCCCGCGGTCCTGGGGCAGGGCAGCACCTTGTTGACAAGCATGGCCACCTTGCCGCCCCGCCGGCTCTCCAGGTGCCGCCGGCAGACGTGGACGGCCACGCGGGTCTTCCCGGCGCCCGTGGGCAGCCAAACGATGCAGTTGCGGCCGCGCAGGGCCGGGGCCGCCGCCTCCCGCTGGTACCCCCGGAGCTCCATTCCCCGCCGCTCCGTGTCCCGCAGCCGGCGCAGCCGAGACCGACCAGAAACGAAACTGGAGGCGGCGCGTCCGCCCGGTACCGGCGGGGGGGGGCAAGGAGGAGGGCCCAGCAAGGGGGGACCACGCCGGCCGCGCTGGGGCCAACTGAGCCGAGCCGAGCCGAGCAGAGCCCAGCCGCCCGGCCCGGGGATCCCCCGGGAGCCCCGGCTGTCAACTGGAATCGAAACCAAAACCGAGTGGAGCTCCCACAGAACGGCCCCCGGCCCGTCCGGGACCCCAGAGCAGCACCGTGCACCCCAACCAACCCCTGCACCCCAATTCTGCCCACTGCACCCCAGCCCATCCACGGGGATCTTCACACTCCCCCATCCCGAGCTGTTCCTGTTCCCCTCCCCAACACCCCCCACAACATCCCAGGTTGTCCCGCCGCCTACCACGCTGGGGTAAGCCCCAAGGATGGAGCTGGAGCTGCACAAGGACATTTATTAAAAAAAAAAAAAACAAACCAAAAACCAAAACAAACAAACCAACGAAAACACCAGTCAAGTGGAATGGGGGAGTGGAGGCCAGAGAAAGGGGTGGGGGGCACAAGGAGGAGGGAGCAAGGGGGGAGACGAGCAGAGGTGGCTGCCAGCCAGTGCAGAGCAGGGAGCAGAGACCAGCACAGCACCAGGCAGCCACCCTCCCTGGCACTCAGAGGGGCAGGACTGGGGCTGGCAGCCCCCCACGCCCCAGCTGGCAGCAGGGACAGGCAGGGAGGGTGTACAGGCAGGGAAGGCAGACCTGCCCCGGGGGGAGGGAAGAGCTGACAGAGGCAGCAGGAGCTGGGTGTGCAGGGCAGAGCCCCCTGCCCAGCAGGACCCCGGCCCAGGAGCAGCACCACTGCGGGCAGCACTGGGCTGACCCCGCTGTACATTCAGTGTGAGGGGTAGAGGCTGCCTGTGTGTGGACGGAGCAGAAACCAAAGCACTTGTGTGCCCCTGCCCTGTCACAGGGAGTCAGGGCAGAAGGCACAATCCCAGGTAAGGGGGATGCACAGGGGTCAGGGGGCTCCCCCTCCCCAGGCAGAGGCAGGAGCTCAGTGCTGTCCCTGCCCTGGGCAGATCCTGATGAGGCAGCTCCAGCCTCACCCCCATTCCCCCATAGGGGAGGCAGCCAGAGCACCTCAGGGATAAAAGCACCAGCCCCCCAGCCCCTGCAGCTCCCCAGGAAGGAAAGCCCAGCTCCCCAGGCTGCTCAGCAGCACCAATCCCTCCAGCAGCTCCTACCAACAGAGAGAGTGGGGCTGGATCCCACAGGAGCCCTGTCCCTCCCATGGGAGGGCCGGTGGCCACAGCAGGTCTAGGCCAGCCCCCACTACTTGTCGATGAGCCCCCCCTCCTTGAGCTTGAAGTAGAAGAACTTCTCGAGGGTGTTGGCACACTTGCAGTAGTCGCTGTCGGGCGGGTTGTACTCGCGGCAGTTGGTGATGATGCGCTGCAGGTCGGCGATGAAAAGTTTCTTGGTAACGTAGTAACGATTCTTCAGGCGCTCAGTCATGGTCTTCAGGTCTGTGGGTGGGGAAGGGTCAGGAGCCCTCCCCAGGCTTCTGCACCTCCCAGCCACTGAGCTGGAAACTATGTGTCCCAACTCATCCCTCTCTCACTCTGGACTATCCCAAGGCTCCCATCACCCCAAAAATGAGTCCCCAGCACAGATTCCACAATTAATGTGGGGTCGTCAGCCCCCTCTTGTGCAATCCTGTCCTGGGGGGCTGGACACAGCAACCTACCAATGGGGAAGCGGATGATTTCATAGTAGTCTGGTGCCTCTGATTTCTTCACCGGCTCCATGAAGGGCCACGCACTGGGGTGGGTCTGGGGAGAAATGGGGGGTAGTTGGAACAATGAACACACAACCCTTGTTTGCTCCAGCACCCAGGGGTCCTGCTCCCCCCACACCTGGGTCACCCCAGCAATCCCCAAGGGCAAAGCTCTGTACAGCCCATCCCCAGGGAGGCAGCTCTGAGGGCTGTCAGGTGGAGCTGTCAGGTGGACAGGCACCCCAAAGTGAGGGTCTTTTTTCTGCCCACACCTTGATCTGGGCCAGGAGGTTCTTCAGCATATTGTAGAGCTGGTCCGGGTCCTTCAGCTCCTTCCTGCACAACAAAGCCAGTGCCCATCAGCCTCTCTCCATTCCAGGGCCAGGAAAATGCCAAGACTGAGGCACAGCCTGAGCTGAGCCCCTAGCTGACCCGCTGCTTCAGGTCTACCCCACCCCCCTGCAGCACTCACCCCTTCTCCTTCCCCAGTGGTTTCCATCCTGTTTCTCCTGGAAGACAAGTGTCAGTGTCACCATGTGAAAAGTGTCAGTGTCACTGCAGCCACGGGGAGGGAGGACAGAGCCCTCCTGCCAGACCCCCTGCCAGGACTCACGGATGCCAGGGACGCTCTCGATGGGGATCTGCCGCACGCCCTCCTTGAAGCAGGTCAGGCCCGGGTAGACTTTGCGGATCTGCGCCTGTTTCCTCTCAATCAGCTTCTTGATGATCTGCAGGGAATGGGGGTTGGAAGGGAGCAGGTGAGTGGGGGCTGCAGGATGCTGCAGGAAGCCACAACGTGATGTGGGACGCTCACCACTGTGCAGGGCCAGAGACAACCCCGGCCAGTGTCAACACCACCAGTGCCCCCTTGCTGCCCTGCAAGTCTGCTCTCTGGGCCAGCACAGCCCCACACCTCTCCCCTGCCTTCAGGGGGAGGCTGGCAGTGCTCACCTACTCTCCTGCCCCGTCTGGGCCGTACCTCTTTTTGCTTCTTGATGATGTGTGAAAGCTCAGTGTAGGGGATGCGGGGATTCAGCTCACACTCCATCAGGGTTGCCCCCTCATAGTCCTTGATGTATCCCAGGTAGCGGCTCTTGGGGACCTTGATGTCCTTGGAAAAGCCCTAGGAGAGAGGGGTAGGTGGGAGAGGGCAGGTGTGCAGCAGAGCTGAGGGCAGCTCCCAGGGAAAGATGCTCACCTGCTTTTTGAAGTAGCCAATGGCATACTCATCTGCATAGGTGAGGAAGTAGAGGATGTTGTGCTTGATGTGGTACTCCTTCAGGTGGTTCATCAGGTGTGTCCCATAGCCCTTGGGGAAGTACCAAGTGAGACAGGGACACCCAGGCAGCCCCAGTTGGGATAAACAAACCCTCCCACCCACGGAAATGGCAGCTGGAAGATGTCATGGAGCAACTACCACTGCTTGGGGCTGGCCAGAGCTGAGCAGGTCTGACTGCCCAAGGAGCTGGGGCAGCCCTACACCACAGAGACCATCCTGCCCACGCCAGGCTTTGGGGGGCACACATGTGTGCCCATGTCCCTTCTCCCTGCCCTCACCTTCACTTGCTCATTGGAGGTGACAGCGCAGAAGACAATCTCGGTGAAGCCTTGGGTAGGGAACATGCGGAAACAGATGCCCCCGATCACTCGTCCGTCCTTGATCAGTGCCAGGGTCTTGTGCTTCCTGCAGGCAGCACGGCCGAGGGTGAGGGGAGCCCCCCACACCGGCCCCCTCGCACCCCCCAGCCACGCACGGGTCAAAGACGAGGCGAGTGATGTACTCCTTGGGCATGCGGGGCAGCTGGTGCGAGAAGACGTTCTGCAGCCCCACCAGCCACATCAGGATCTTCTTGTTGGATTTCTGCGAGAGCGAGTTGCCGATAACGTGGAACTCGATGATGCCGCGGCGCTCCTCCAGCCGCGCCGTCTCATCCCGCGCCGCGTTGGCCGACAGCAGGCTGGTCTGGGGGCATGGGGAGGTCACTGGCCCTGCACACCCTCTGTTGGGGGAGCCCCACTCCACCCTGGCACACTGGGGAAGCAGCTCTGTGGGCCTTGGAGAGGACCAGAGCCACCCCAGCATCCGCAGCCCATACCTCGGGGCCCAGCATGGCAGCAGGGTCGGTGATGGTCAGCATGACCTCGTTCACCAGCTCCATGGGGATGTCTCCCATGACACGGATTCTCTTGGCATCCTCCAGTGTCAGGCTCTCAGGTAGCTTCCGCTTCTCTCCTGGGATGGGAGCAAAGTGGCACATCCAGTGCTGGGAGGGACCACAGACAGTTCCAGCTTTCTGGCGTGGGCTAATGTGACTTTACCTGGCAGGGGCTCTGGGGTGCTGGCATCCAGGCTGGCAGCTGAGCTGCTGCTGCTGAGCTTCTTGCTGAAGAGAGGAGTGGTGGGGACGGTAACGGTGCTGACTGCAGCTGCAAAAGACCCATGGTGCCCCATGACTGCTGGAAAATGCCTCATCGCACCATGGCAGCCCAGCCACTGCCACCACCACTGCTCAACCACTGACCCTTTATCCTACAGCCCCCAAACAGGGGGAGCTGCTTCCTGAAATACCTGGGCGAGACACCAGCTGGGCACCCTCTGCAGCTGGCACTGTGAAATCAGCCTCCCAGATTGGAGAGTTCTCACCATAGATCTCCTCCTCCAGCATGGAGAGGAACCTGGAGGGGAGTGGCACATCAGCATGCAAGCGTCCCAAAGGAGGAGTCCCCTCAGTGCTCCAGCAGCCATCTCCACATTGGGCACCTACTTGGGGAAGTGGGTGAGGATCAGTGTCCGCTTCTCTGGCACCAGCTTGTCCTTCTCCACCCGGAACTTCTCCAGCAGCTGCCGGCGTGTCACCGTGAAGATGGACTTGAGGAGGCTGCGCCCGAAAACGTGGGTGGTCTCGTAGCGGGGCAGGCTGTCACAGCTCTGAGGCACGTGGCAGTAGCACAGCCACCTGTGGGACAGAAAGGGACTCTGGTGACAGGGCTGGGACCAGAGACCCCAGAGCAACCACATCCCTCCTGGGACAATGCTGCTGGGAGCAGGGGCAAGAAGAGCAGGTGGATGAAGGGCATAGCTGACATTTAGAAGCATTGGCCCAGTGCTCTCCACTGCTCTCCTAGTGGACTGACAGTCTGGGAGAGCTGGGGAGACTCCCAGGAGTTAGACCCCAGGGTGGCTCAGTGGTCTCCTGCCCTCACCTGGTGTAGTTGACCTTGTAGGTGGCCACATCGTCATTCTGGGAGCGCTGGCGGAACTGGGATGGTGTCTCCAGCTTCCAGTAGTTGAGGCACAGCAGGAACATCTTGGAGAGCTCATACATGGTCTGGCGCTCCTTGGGGGGTAAGTGGCTGAACTTGTACTGCACAAAATTCAGGACTCCCTGGGGAGAGGACAAGACAGTGGGAGGGTGCTGGGGGCTGCTCTGGGTTCTTTCATGCTGCCTCCCAGAGACTGAGGGGTCTGTGCAAGAGCAGAACACAGGACAAGTCATCAGGGCAGTGCATGAGCCTGACAGCAGCCTCACCTGCTCAATGTTTGGTTTCTCAAAGGGGGGGCTCCCCAGGGACCCCTCAACCACAGGCTGGCTCATCTGCAGGATGCATTTCCGCAGCAGCTACAAAGACACCATCAGACACGGTCAAAAGAGTCCCAGGAACTGGATACTCCAGGAATGGTGGAGGTGGCTGAATGCTGCCATGGGGCTGCTCTGATTTCTACAGCCAGGAAGGCACTGGTGTTGCCCTTGGAGCACACCCATTCATCCCCTAGAAACTGCCCCTCTAGGGAACTCAAGGCCAGGAGAGCAGTTACTCTAGAACAGGGCCAGTGTTCCAGGTCTCTGGGCTGTGGGATGGTTCACAGCCCCAGCTACAGCACCAGCTCCAACAGAGCCCAAAGAGTGGGACAGCAGCCCCTGCTCCCCCACACTGATCAGAAACTCTGCACAAGGCCCCCCATGAGCGAGGCAGTGAGACATGCACAGCCCCAGACGCACCTTGAACAGGTAGAAATACACCTGCTTGGTGTCCGTGTCCTCCTCCTTGTGCACTGACATGAAGAGGTTCTCCACGTCCACCACCATGCCCAGCAGTCTGTTGATCTCTTCCTCCGAGACGTTCTCCAGGTGGGACACGTGGTCCGCTGTGCCACAGTGAGGGGAGAAAGGCACAGTGAGGCTGAGGGATCAGCACCCCTCACCCCGCCCAGGAGGGCCCGCAGGAGTTACCCAGTGCGTGGCCACAGCTCCGGCACGGCTCGCTCAGGTTGGTCACCGGCTGCTGCAGGTCCATTCGAGGGGCTGTGGGGGGGTTGGGGTTCTTCCAGCCGTTGCACTTGCAGGCGTCGTTGGCCTGGGATGAGGCACAGAGGGGTCATTGCAGAGGCCCACACACTGCCAAGAGCTGAGGCTACAGCCTTCTGTGGCCAAAGGATTTCCCTGGCTCCCACCTACCCTTTTTCACCCTGCCCAGCTTTTCTCAGCCCCCACCTTGCATCAGCCACCATCCCAAAACTCGCCCGTGCAGCCCCAGGACTCCGCAGCCCCTGCCCAGTGACATCCCTGCACCTCCCCTGGATAACTCAGCACTCTCCTCCTGCACGCCCTACCTGCACTCAGCCCAGCACTCCTGTCCTGCATCCCATGTACATCCCAGTACCCAATCCCGCATCCTTTGTCCATGTATTCCTTTGTCCATGTACTCAGCCTCCTGCATCCCCTAAATTCCCCTCCTACACCCATAAACGTCCTTGAAACTCCCTGCTGCACCCCCCACTCAGGTCAGCACCCTGCTCTTTCATCCCTCACCCATGCATAGCATTGGACCCACACTCCTGCATCCCCTGCACGCCCTCCGGCACTCCCCACCCATGCCCACCCTTGCATCCCCCATTCATGCCCAGCCTTGAAGCCCACCTCCTGCCTTCCCTGTCCTCCCGCTCCCACTGTCCCCCACCTTGCAAGCCGAGAAGACCCCCAGCTTCTCCAGCTTCTTCCCGCGGGGG
>JBBMKD010000101.1:2663575-2679003 GCA_037834095.1 Argya squamiceps
CCCCGAGCCTCCAGCCGCCGCCGGTACCGAGCCCCGGAGCGGCGCAGAGCGGAACGGACCAGGCGATGCCGTAGCGCGGGGACGGCCATGGCCACAGCCACGGCCACGGCCACCACCGCCGCCACCGCCGGCAGCATCGCGGAATGCGGACACCGCCCCAGGGCAGGGACCCGGCCCCGGACACCCCTCGCCCACCCGGCTATTCCGCCTCCGGCAGAAATGACGATAAATTATCGCGCCCGGCGCCACCCCCCTCCCCGCTTTACTTTTATTTTCATTTTCACCCTTACAGAGCAGACCCGGAGCCCCCCGCTCAGCGGGGAACTCAACCGCAATTGAACCCCGAATACCAGCGCCCTCTATCCCTCCATCAAGAGCAAGCTCCTTCTTTGCAAACACAGGGCAATTCGTCCGATTTACCTTGTTTTTTGCCCGGAAAAATGGCCCCAGCCCTAGCCCAGCCCCTGCTCCCCAGGGCAGCCCTCCCGCCCGGACAGAGCCCCCCGGATCCGCCCAGCTTGTGCCAACGGAGGTTCGACGATCCTGCCTTCGACAACAGGAACCCCAAACACCAGGCCCAGCCCCAGCATTCACGTGGTGAACCCGAGATGAGGAGCTCCCCAGAGGGTCCCACCTCTGTCCCAAGACACACGTGGCACCCAGAGCTTTTGTGTTACAAAAATATTCCGTGCTTTATTTACTCTGTGATAGAAAAATAACATGGCCAGGACCCCAGAGTTTCCCGCCCAGGTGAGGGGAGAGGCAGGGGGCAGAGGGCTCCGCTTCCCCAAACCCCCTGCCCACCCCACTGCCCTCACTGGGTGCCCTCACACCCTGCCACCCTCATGCTGCACCGGCTCCAGAAGGGACACTGAGGCCGGGAGCCAGAGGGGCTCCTGCATCCTTGGGGGCAGAGGAGAAGATGAAGTCCAGGGACGCTGCCACTGTGGAGCAGAGCACCAGCACAGGCTAGGGGAGCCCTGGCAGAACCCCTCCTCTGCCCTCTGCCCTCACGCACCCCTGGGAACGGAGCGGTGGGGGGGAACAAGAAGGCGACATGTACATTCTTAGTGACGACTGCGAAAGCGAACCTGAGGCTGGGCTGGCGGCCCCCGCCCCAGCAGCTCCACGGGGGACGGGGGGGCTGCAGGGCCAGTGCTGGCAGAAGCGGAAAGCCGAAGCTGGGCCTCTTGAAAGGAACATACAGGAAAACCATGCGACAAATCCGCTGCCGTTTATACAAGGGCATAAACACCAAAGAGCTGGACGCCAGCCTGTGTTTCGGGGCAGCACAGAGCAAATCCTGGGGGCAGGGCCCACCCGCTGTCCCCTGGCACAGAGACACGAACACAGCACAGTCCCCGCAGCGCCGGGGCCAGGGGCAAGGGACCAGGCGCCTGCCTGTCACGACTGGGCGTGGGGGATCCACTGACTGTCCACGGGGCGCCGCAGCAGCTCCTCCACGTGCCTCGCCACATCCATCGTGTCTTCCAGGTCAAAATCACCCTCGGGGTCCAGCACAGGGTCGGGGCTGCGGGAGGCAGGCGGTGAGGGGAGGACCAGCTGCAGCAGTACACGGATAGGGGTGTGATACTTACTTCTGGGTGTACATGTTGTAATGCGGCTGGGAGCAGACAGCAGGTGAGGGTGCCTGGTCCATGTAGGTGGCCCCTCCAGGGGCAGAATCTCCTGATGCATTGACAAACCTGTGGGGATGGGTCTCATGAGCACTGGCACAGGACAGGATGGGTGCCCCACAGCTGAGGTTGGCAATGTGCCTCAGGGCTCAGCACCAATGTGGCCATTGGTGGCGGACCTGAGCTCCCCAGTGCCCTGGGCTGCTGCCCAACCCAGCCAATTCAACACTGGGAACCCATGGCAACCACTGCCCAGGATCTGCCTTCGGGGTCACACTTACTCTGGCACCACTTGCTTGATCTGTGGCTTCACATATCCATCCACAGCTTTGGCTAGAGAGAAGGAGGCAGCACTGAGGCCCCAAGCTCCAGCACATGCCACGACCCCGGGCACTGCTGGGGGCTCACACGTGGCCAGATGCAGAACCCCAGAGGGGCCCTGGGGCAGGGGGACACTGAGAACACCAGCTCCAACTGGATGCACAAAGGAGGGGACACACATGGGGGGTGAAGGGACAGCGCTACCTGGCGTGGACTCACAGAGAACCGGCGTGTAATACTTGGAGAACACCTCGTCCTTAGGCCGGTCGGGGAACACATAAATGAGGTAACTGAGATCCCCAAGGCGATCAGCCAAGGACCGGATGGAGAAGTCCCTGGTGGTGAAAGGCATCAGGTTCCAGAACATCCTCTCAGCTGCAAGACAAGCGTGAATGACCATGGTGACTCCCAGAGTTTGCAGCAGCTCCTGACCATGCACTGGACATGGGCTGTGAGGTCACGTCAAGCAGCAAACAGCATGTCCCACACGGTGTCCCTCCCCCAGCAACAACTGAGGATAAAGCACAGGTTGCCAGAAAATGGGATAAGGTAGGAGGCACAGCGAAGCCAAAGCAGGTCTGGCCTCATCCTGACATGTGGGGGGCTGGTTCCCCAACCATAGGGGCTCCATGGTGCTTCTCAGCCATGTGACCCTCCAAAGAGCACTCCTGTGAATGGCAACAGACTCCTGCATGGGGTCAGACCACCCCTGGCAGCCCCTGCACTGGGGAGCACCACCGAGTAACTGGATTTCATACAGTCCACATCAGTCCCCAGGACTGGGTTGGAGGGTTCAGCCTGGTCCCTCCTCCCCATTGCTGCCAACGTTTGGGCCCAACACACCCACAGCTGCAGTGAGCAAGGACAGTGCCACTCCCCATAGGACAGCCAAGGCATTCTGCGAGCTCTGGCGCTTGCCTCCTTCCTGAGGATGGCTTCACCGTGCCTGCCGTGGCAGTGCCAGTACCCCATGGGCATGAGGTAGCCTGGCTGGGGCCAGGGATACTCGGTGTAGGGATGCCAGCACCAGGCACACACTCACAGGAGTCGAATTTCCAGGCAATGGTGATGCCACCGATCTCCGAGTCGCTGAAGCGCAGGAGGAAGGTCCCGTCGGGCTTGTTGATGAGCAGGTCGTGCGCCTGCTGCTTGTTGACGAAGCCCAGGATGGCCCTAGGCAGAGTAGGGCGTCAGGGCTTGGGGCTCGGGCCAGGCAGCACAGGGCAGGACGGCTCTTACCCGTCATTCCAGTGCGGCTTCAAATGCTTCTTCAGCACCTCCATGACCCCATCAAACCACTGCCAGAAGGTGTAGTTCCTCCCAGGCAGGTTTTCCTGTTGAAATCCCCAGAAAATGAGCACTCCTGTCACCAGCCTCTGAGCCTTGTTACACAGCACAGACACTGGGAGCAGCAGCAGAGACTCAGGGACCCCCAGGTGGGTACGCCCCATCCAGCCCCACAAACACGAGCACTTGGGGGGCTCTGGATGGAGCCTAGGCCACTTACCCGGTTGAACTGGGACCAGGACACTGTGGTGCTGCTGTAGTCCTCCAGGTGGGAGCTGGTGCTGTTGAAGAGCTTTTGTGCCAGGAACACCAAGTTCTCCTTTGTCAGCCCACGGTTGCTCTGCACCTCTGCTTTGAACTTCATGTTGAGCGCCTCGCAGAGCTGTGGCCACTGCACCTTGTCGGGCACAGCGAAGGGCACACGGCCCTGGGGGCAAGAGAGCGTGGTCAGCACCAGCTCTGCCTGATGCCTCCAGGCACATCCCACCCGGAGGCTAAGCCCTACTCCTGCAGCCACTCAGGGCAGAAGGGGCTTGTCCTTCCCCCTGTGGCACTGGCACTCACGGGCTCAGCAAAGGCATTGTCCCAAAGCACGGTGGCCGTGGCATTGTTGTCCTGGCTCCCATGCACAATCACTACCACAGGCAGGGACAGTGTCTGCCGAGAGGAAGGAGACCGGAATGGGCTGTGGGGCACCAAGGGAGCATCACCCACGGGCACCCATGTGGCCCCAGCCCAGCCCCACTCCTGTGGGCATAGTGCCCATGGCTTGCCTAGGGCCTGCAGAAGGGACAGAGTGGCTTTACCTTCACCTGGAAGACCAGCTCATTCCCACCGACACTGAACTGTGACTCAAAGAGGATGGTGAATTTCTCCTCTGTCACTGACTCAGCCCCGCGGCGATCTGAGCGCTTGATCCGCTTCAGGGACTGCAGGGACACGAGGGGTGAGCATGGAGGAATAGATGGGGACACCGGGGTGAGCACAGAGGGACACAAGGGGACAGGACGGGGAGCCAGGGGCACTCACCATGTTGCGGAAATGGGCGCTGAGTGTCCCAGTGGCCTGGTGATACTCCATCACACAGCAGTTGTTGAGGATCTCCCCGCTGCTCTCACTGCCACGGGAATGCACAGAGTCAGGGACCACCAGGACTGGGAGCTGTGCAAAGTGCACAGCTTTGCACTTCCCCCTGTCCCCCTGCCACACCCTGCTCCCCACTGCCTTGGCAGCCCCAGTCACACACCCCCAGCCCCCGGCATTACTTGCGGGTGCTTTCATTCTTCAGCAGGGCCTTGGCTTGCTGCTCGCTGATGATGGTGGCCTTCACTTGGGGGGGATTCATGTGCACATTCAGCTTCCCCCCTACCAGGAGCCGCACGGTGGCTGCAAACTTGGTCTGTGTCTTCAGCACTTGGGGAGGCTGCTTCTCGATGATGAAGGTGCTGTGGGGGGCAGGGGAATCAGGGGGGCTGGGAAAGGGGCAGGGCCAACCTGGCCCCCCACCCAGCTGGGCCCAACTTGTACCTGGTGACCAGAGCAGAGATGATGTCGGTGATGGTGCCGTTCAGCTCTGACAGCATCTCCTCCACTGGGCCTGGGATTGGCAGCTGCTGGCACAAGTGCTCGGCACGGCGGATCTGCTGCCGGTTCTGCCAGATGATCTCTGCCAGCTTCTCACACCTGGGGGGAGCAGGGCTCAGCACACACTGGGGCTCAGCACCCCGTCCCATCCCACCCCACCAGGCACTCACCAGGTCTGCAGCACATCCAAGGTGCCTTCGGGTGGGCCCCCATTCCCTGCCAGCTGCTGCCGACGCTTCCACTGGATCAGCTCATCATCCAGGATGGTGGTTTGCTGCTTGCGCAGCAGCTGCAGCGTCTTCTGGTGCTTCTCAGCCAGGTCCTGCAAGATGGGACAACATCAGGGTTGCAGGGACAGGGCATCACGGGGACAGCATCATGGGGAGCAGAGGACAGCATTGTGGGGAGCCAGGCAGCATCACTCACCACACGGTACTGCTGTAGTGTCTGGGCCTCACGGTGCAGCCAGGCCTCCAGCGATGCCTTTTTCTGCTGCAGCGTCGTCTCCCGTGACATGCGCTCCTGGGGGCCCAGCTGGGAGAGCTGGGAGAACTGGGCTGGGGGACAGGGCATGGTGTTAGGGCTGGCCCTGCCAGCTCCCCAGACCCATGTCCCTCAGCCCCCCACCCACCTTGGAGTCGCATGTTCTCCTGGTACTGGATGATGAAGTATTCCTGTGTCTGCTGCAGCTTTTTGAGCTCGTTCTCCGAGTCCTGCGTGATGAGCCGCAGCTCCTCGAAGGTCTGGTTGATCTGCAGGTGCTTCTGGGACATGGCATCCACCAGAGAGCCGGATGGGGAAGGGCTCTGCACAGGGCACAGGATGCACTCAGCACAGTGAGGGGACCCTCCCCATTCCCTGCCTCAGAGCTGCTCCCAATATCATGGAGAGGAGCCCCTGAGCATCCCCCTGACCCTGCAGAACCCTTTCCCTCCCCATTCCCAGCCCACACTCACATTGTTTGCCTCCCGCACCAGCCGCTGCTCGTGGTAGAGGATGTGCCGGATGCAGCGCACCAGCTCCATGGGGCATCGGTCATACGTGTTCTGTGGGGAGAGCACTGTCTGAGCCAGGCACAGGGCAGGGACCCCCCCGGCCTTGCACCCCTGCCCACAGCCCCCCAACTCGCCTGCAGCTGCGTGGCATAGTGCCCCAGCTTGATCTTCAGCAGGAAGCCGTCCTCACCCACTTGGTGGTCTGCCTTCTTCTGCAGCTCCTGGATCAGCCCCTCCAGAAGCTGTGTCGCCTTCACATTCTCCTGGGGGTTGTCAAGGTCGATGGAGTCCCTGCGGAGCAGAGCGGTGTCAGGGCAGCCTGGCAGTGGGGAGCACCCACCTGTACCCCCAGGGCAGCCGCTGCCAAGCCCAGCACCCCCCAGGAATG
The DNA here is from genome assembly GCA_037834095.1 of Argya squamiceps. NCBI lineage: Eukaryota > Metazoa > Chordata > Aves > Passeriformes > Leiothrichidae > Argya > Argya squamiceps. Next base: position 2,669,788 of record JBBMKD010000101.1, read on the forward strand.
ACACCCCCTGACCTACCATGCCTGGCTCTCGATCCACTGTGACAGGTAGTGCCGCACCTCGATGGGGAAGTGCTGCCCATAGAGCGCCTGCATCTGCCGCAGGGCTTCGCCCTGGAGCTGCTGGGCCTGGATCCACACCGCCATGGTTCAGCACCTGTGGGAGATGCACTGTAAGGGCACCAGCGGAGACAAGCAGGCACTGTGCTGCGAGGGGTCTGGCCCTGGCTGTCCCCGCACCCTCGGCAGGAGTGTCCTGAGTCCCTGGTGCTGCCAGCGCTGTCTCCAGCTGCTGAAAGAAAGGACATGCGGGGGCAGGGGACCGTGGCTCTGAGTCACCCCCTCTTTTCTAGGAACAGTTCTGGGGGTGCCCAGGGCCAGGGACGCGCCTCTGCATGGCCTCTCCACATGGTTCTCATTTCCCCTCACTGCACCACGGGATCGCAGCCATTGCTGGCCACGCAAATGAGGAAACAGGCCAGAGGGAGGAAGGGCTGGCCAGAAATCCAGGGTGACGCAGAGCAGAGGCCCCCCCTGCGCTCACCCCGCTCCTGCCCACACCCTGGCAGCGCCAGCAGGCAGGAGCAGCCCCAGCCCCAAGAGCCCACGTGGCACCACAGCCCCTGATGAGTCCCCGGTGCCAGGGGCACTGTGTGCCCCATGTCCTGGTGGAGACGCATGGGGCCTTCCCAAAGCAGTTTTTGGGGCGGCTCTGGCTCCATGCAGGGATTCCACCCACCACACAACCTTGGCTCCCCCGGGGGCAGGCAGGGATGAGGTGGTGGCAACAGTGCCTCTACTAAAATCCAGTGTGTCCTCTGAGTCACCTGTGGCTTGAGGGGGCTGGAGAAACAACCTGCAGTTGAGTGTGTGAGGGTGATATGATGGTGAGTGACATAGGAGGGCCTGAGGGGCTCATGGTGAGGGCTCACTCTCCTCAGTGAGGAGGCAGCAGTAAACAGCATTTAGATACACTCACACAAAAACCACCTGGGATTTGGCACCACACAGAGGGGCCAGGCAGGGGTGCAAGGCCTTGGACGTGTCCCAAGGCTGGGTGACCAGGCCAGGACCTGATCACTGCCCTGGGTGGTGACAAGCAGAGGGATTGAGCCAGTGGGGGTTGTGTTTCCCCCTCTCCCCGAAGCATTTTGTTCGGCCTCAGCAATACCCAGTGGCCCACAGAGCTCCAAAAGAGCTGGAGCTGTCATATGGTCAGGGGCACATGCTGGGGGACAGTGGCAGCGGGTCCAAGCAGAGCAGCCACAGCTGGAGCCCCTGAGCCAGGCACGCCCGCCCCAGAGCAGGAAGAGGAACAATAACCCAGAGTTGGCTAAAAATGAATTTTTCCCCTATAAAAAGGGAGGAACATTTCCACATTCACAGAAATCACCAAGCTGGAAATGCTGCTGGCAAGGAGGGGCCTGGGGAGGCAGAAGGAGGCTGGCAAGGAAGAAAGGGAAGGTGGGATGGCCGACAGCAGGACATGCTGCTGTTGGAAACTGCGGACGCTTGATAAGGGGCAGAGCCAAGAACAGCCATGCCAGTGCCACTACACCACAAAGTGACCGAAGTCCCCAGTACTGTGGGGACATCTGCACGGACACAGAGCAAACAGACACTGCCCTGCCTGTTGATAAAATGGTGATCTCTTCCCATCTCACAGTGACAAAACATTTCCTACTCCACTCCAGCATGTTGTTAAGCAACGAGCCTCTGGCTGCTCTGTGGTGAGCTGGCAGGCTCTGCATTTGGCCAGTGCCAGCCTGGGAGCAGGAGCACCAGCATCACATCTGCCTCTACAAGGGGCCATGCAATGGCAGACGGTGGCACAGCTCACCTGGTGTGAGCCCCAAAACACCATTTGCACCAGGCTTGAGCACAACCTCCACACACACTGTCAATACAGCAGAACATTTCTCCTGGGGGAAATCTGTCTCATTTTTGTCTCTGTGTCTCACCTGTGGACAAACCAAAACTCCCTATGAGCTGTGGGGTACCCTGACCACCCCAGCACAGGCAACCAATGCCACCTGCCATGGGCAGACTTTTGGCCCTGAGACTCAGCATGGCCGGGGCAGCAACTCTGTTTCAGCATAAGCTGCAGCACCATGGTCCCATCGTGCAGCTGGAGCTGCCACTGCCAGCCTTTCCAGGCAGCCCTGCCTCCTGCACCTGACTTGGACCATGCCTAACGTCACTTTCCAGCATCACACTCCTCCGTGGCACCACCAGCTGCCCGAGGGATGGGAGCCCGGGGATGGACTCACCCCCACATCCAGGATATCCACCCACCCCAGTGCCACCTCCATCCCACCAGCCCCAGCAGGGCCACTGCAGCCTCAAGCACTGCCATGGGTCAGCCGTGCACGGCAGCCACCAGGCGCACTCCAACAACTGCACGAGGCAGATAATTGTGGTGGTTTAGGCTACTTTGCATTTACTCGCCGGCAGCGAGCTGGAACCCACCCGGCACTGCAGCTCGGTTAACCAGCAGCACTCGACCACACAGGAGACTTATTGCCTGTGAAGCAGGTACTGCCCGGCTTCCCGGGGTAGGAGCACTGCTGGGGACACAGACCCCAGCGCCACAGGGACCGAGCAGAGAGAGGGAGATGCCAGCAGTCAGCATTTCCATCTCTTACAGCCTCGTTGCCCAATGCTGACAGGGAAGCACTGCCAAACCCAATGGGACCGGGGGCAACCAGGGGACTGACGTGACCACACTGCAGAAGGGTCGCAGGCACAGTGGCAGTAGGCACCAGCAAGTCCCAAGCTTTAGGAGTGCCGGAGCACATCCGTGGGCAGACAAAAGGAGGGAAATGCCTCACAGGGTGAGGCTGGCAGTAGTGGCTTCCCACGTGCCGTGGGAAACCCAAACACAGACAGCAGCTACCCCGGGGCCGGAGCACGCTCTGCACGGGATGCTCACTGTAATCTGCCGCGGGACGCTCCCTGCACAGAGCCAGCCCGAAGACCTCCTCGTGAGCAGGACACCCCTGCCCTGGTGCTGGCACAGCCCCCGACAGCAGCCACTTGCCCAGACCCCCGCAATGAAGGGCCAGGCAGGTGGCAAGGGCTAAGCAAAGGCCTGGGGGGACCACAGCAAAGGTCTCTGGCTGTAACCCCCCCGCCCCACTCCCTCGACCCACGCAGTCCCTCCGCCGCGGCGGCTCCCGCACTGCCCTGGTGCTCTCCCAGCCCTGGGGTCTCCGGAGCGGTGTCTTCCCGGGGCAGGGGCGCGGCGCTGGGCTCCGGCGGAGCGGCCCTGCGCCCGCTGCGCCTCCCGCCGCAGTAAACACGGACACGTGGTTTCTCGGCACCTCCGGGAACCCGCGATCGCTTCCATGTCAGAGCCGGCCTCGCCTGTGGCCGCAGGGCCGGACTCTACCGTGGTGCCGCCCAGGGGCTCCGGTGCGGCCCCAGCCGGCGCTGCCCCTGGCCCGGCAGGCCCGGCGGGAAGGTGTCCCGCAGCCATCCAAGGTGGGCGGCCCCAAAGATCCCTCCAGGGCAAGATCCGGCCCCCAGACGGGCCCCGGGCACGCTGGAGGTGACAGCCGGGAGCGGCCGGTCGGCACAGCCAAGGGCTCCGGTTACCCCAGCACAGACAGCCGCCCCTCCGCCCACAGCGGCCTCCTGTCCGCACCGGCGCGCCGCAGGGCCCCGCTGGAGCCTGGTGTGGAGTGTCCCGTCCTGCAGCCGCACTCACCGCGCTCAGGCCCCGCTCTGCTCTGGCGTCCGGCCCCAAAACAGCCCGGCTACGGCTCTGGGCGGGCGCAGCCGGCACAGCCGGGCTCCCGGGCGGCCGTTTCGCTGGCTGCGCACTACAGGAAGGAGCAGAGAGCAGCTATTTCCTTCCAAAATGTCAGCTGCCTGCGCGGGACAGCCTGCCCCCGACCGCTGGCAGCCTCCTCTGCCACGGCTGCCCGCCGGGCAGCGGGGCCGGCACAGTCTCCCCCTCGGCCCCTCACACCTCCCCGGTGCCAGAGCAGGCACAGCCTCTGTCCTCGGCAGGTCGGCGGCACCGAGCCCCCGTGGCTGGCTGACAGCCAGGGATGGGACCCCAGCGACCCATTGCAGGAGTTGGGCATGGGGGGGAGACAGGACCCACTCACCTGCAGCCCCCAGCTTCACCCACAGTCCCAGCACACGGCCCTGGAGCAGAGCCTGCAGCAGGAACACCCGGGTGCTGGTGGGCAGCCCCCAGCCCTGCTCGGAGGGGCTGTGACACCGGCACACCGTGGAGCCGGCACAGAGGGCAGAGGGCTGCTCGCGTGTTTTACATCGGCCTGTGGTTTCCAGCTCTGGCTGGGAGGCGGCAGCGCCCACCAGCATGGGAGCGAGCTCCTTCTAGAAGCTCGGTGCTTTGATGGGGTTTGTTTGTCTCCCACAGAAAGTGGCAGCAAACTGATGGCTTCGCCCTGGTGGCATCGGGGAGGAGGCAGCTGAACCACTCAGCCCACGCTGGAAACATCTAGGGCCAGGTACCATGGCACTCATGAAAGAGGCATGGCTGGCTCTGGTAATCCAACATGCCCCCCAAGAGCAAAGGTGACAGGCCCCACAGCCCGTAGGCAGAGCTGGAACTAGTAGCACCAGGAATGTCCAGGTGTCCCAGCAACTCTGGGAGCCAAAAGCAGAGAATTCACACCGTTACAGGAACAAGGAAACCGAGTGCATGACCTGGTGCGGCCCAGAGGGGACACCAGCCCCACACAGGCAGAGATGTGTCCTCAGCACCAGCTGAGGACTGGTGCCACGGGCACCAGTGCTGAGGGCTGCCAACTGCTCATCTCACACCATGGGCCAGACTCTCTGCCTGCCAGCACTTGCCACCCATGGGAAAGGCTTTCCTCCTCACTTCAGATTTCTTCCAATCAGAGAAGCCCAGAAAACTGCGTCAAACTAAAACCACCAAAATACCCAGCAAAATCCCAGCAAAATCCCTCGAATCCAATGGCCAGAACCTCGAGAAAACCTCAGTGCACCAAGAGCCGCTCTGGGGCAGCCACAGCCACATACTGGCCCTGGCACCAGTGGGATTCCTTCAGACACTGAGCATGTAGCAGGACCAGCAGTGGTGGGCAGGACACACGGTGCAGCCACATCAGCAGAGCCCAGCACCCAGCCAGCCCCACAGACACAAGTCCAGTGTGGCTCCTGCAGGACATCTGCCGTGGGGAGCCCAGTCCCTGCCAGCACTGGTGCTGCCCCCAACATAAACTCCCAGACAGGATTAGTGAGGCTGGGCAAAGCTTCAATTACTGCTGGCTCCCTGGGGCCAAGCAGCCGAATTAACAAGCTTTGGGGCTGGCACAGCAGGGAGTTGCCAGCTCAGGGTTCTGGAGATTCCCCTGGCTTGGTGGGGGAATCCCCAGGGCAGGCACAAAGCCACTGACCACTTGCAGCATCCCAGCTTGGGCAGACTCTGGCCCTTGCCTGGGCAGGGATGTGCAGCTGCCCTGTGCCAGGACACTCAAGGAAGAGATTTTCCCTCCACGCTAATGACCAACCCCAAGTCCCTGTAATGCCACGCTGTGGGCACAGCCCTGGGGTCCCACAGGTTCTGTGCCAGCCTCCTGCACCAAGGCCAAATCCATCACAGCTCCTGGCTCGGTGCTAATCCCTGCTCAGACCTGCGCCAGCCCAGGAGGGACAGGCTGGGTGAAGGACCTGGGGATTAAGCTCATTTCAGCATCGAATTAGTCCCGATTGGGGTCTGGAAACACAATTTCATTTTCTCTGCCATGCTCCAGTGAACGCACACAATGGCACTAATCCTGCCACAGCCAGACTGGATTTGCTGGGCAGGACCCAGGTGGGCTGGGGAAGATTTGGGCAGCACAGGCACCAACAGCACTGCTCTGGCCACATCCATCCCCTCAGACTGATGCCAAGCTCCAGCTCTCCTTGGGGCTGGGGACATGGTGCAGGAGCCTCCTCACCCCTGGCATGGCTGTCCTGCAGAGCCAGCCCAGCTGGCACAGCACAGGCTTTTGGATGTCTGGTGAGCAGGGAGAGCCAGAGGGACCCCAGAGCAGCTCCTGCATGCCCCCACCACACTCCCAGAGCTCATCCCCAGCAGCTGCAGCAGCTCTGCACACAGACATGCTCTCACACCAAGTCAGCAGAGCAGGACGGAGAGGAGTAGAGCCTTGCCTTTGAAACAGGGGATACACAGACATCCAGGGATGCTGGCAGGAGTGGGGACTAGTCAGACAGAGAATATACAACAAAAACACCAGTGGTTTGTGCAACAAAATTCTCAAACTCAGAGAGGGGTAGAGCACAGCATGCACACACATACACACAAACATGTTCCAGGTGGGTCTTGGCTTTCCTAGCCCTGGTATGCAGCCCCTGAAGCAGCAGCAGAGCCCCTGCCCCTGAGCTGCACTATAAGCCTCACCAGAGCATCTCCACAAGCAGGGCCAGAGAAGCTGCACCCCTGGGCCCACAGCCCAACAGCAGCAGGGTCGGGTGTTCACACCAGAGAGGACAAAGATCATTTTACAGAGGTTCCAGCTGGTGCAAGGGGCCAGAACTGGCAGCAGAGTGGCCTCTTCCTCTGCTAAAGGCTTTGCAGGGCCATTGAATGATAGGGATGAGAGGCCAGACAGAATGAGAGCCCAGCACGTGGTGGGCAGGGCTGGGTGGACGCTGCTCTTGGCTCTTTGAGGCAGTGACTCTCCAGCACCAGCCTTTTCCCCAGTTCCCTCCCCAGCATAGCTGTGCTATAAACCAGCTCATAACACAAAGTTACGATGAAAGTGGAGATTGCAAAACTCACCAGTGCCTGTTTGAACCGGGAATGGCTTGTGACTGTGCTGGGCTATGCTGCTGTGGCTGTCCCAGCCCAGTGGCACATCATTCCTGATACAGGGAAGCAGGAGCCAGCACTTGGGGAAGCACTGGGCATGAAGAGGCTGTGAGTAGCCCGTGTTTCTGGCCCCTCTGGTGCAGCCAGATGGGTGGATTCTGCTTTATCAGCAAGTCAGCTCAGCCCTATCGGCCAGGAAGCTGTGTTCACAGAGTGCCTCCCCCTCGACGTTTCCCAACGCCGCGGGAGCAGCGGCGTGCAGCAGCCTACCTTTTATCAGCCAGCAGATGTTGCTAGAACTGTTGCTGCATGTGAAATTCAGGCATGCCCAGCACCACTTGGATCCCTGCACCAGCCATGCGGTGCCAGGGTAAACACCCCCGCCCCCTTCCTCCCGGGATCAAAACACTTGGGGGTTGCAAAATAGACACCCCATGAAAGGAAAGGCATGCCACAGAAACATTACAGCTGTCGAGGCTACTTCTCTCGGAGCGTGCCGGAGCCCCGGAGCCAGCACAGCCTCCCAGGCTGGAGCTGCCTGCATGGCCACAGAGCTGAGTCCTGACCCGTGCTGGCAACGTGGGGACCCTAATCCCAACCCTAGCCATGCCCTGGCTTCCCTGCAGTGGCTGCTTCAAGGGCAGCACTCACAATGTGGGACACCAGGAATCACTGCAGGTGGGCAGGCAGAGGGACGTGGCCTCCAGCACAGGGGATGCCGATGGCAGGGAGGTCCCATTCCCCCCACCTGCCATCCCACTGTGCCTGGGCTCCTGCCAGCTCCCCAGGGCTGCTGTGAAGCCTATCGAGTCCAGCCCAGTTTACAGTCATTTCTTGCAAACTAGAAAGTAATTTCCCAGCTGATGAGGCTGCTTCACTGTATTTGGCCCAACACAGTCACCACGCGCCACCCACAACTTAGAGCAGTACAGGGAGCAGGGATTTTTTGCAAGCAGGGTATCTGAGTTTTGGTATCACTCGAGAAAGAGCTGGGAAACCCCATGGCAAAGCCTTCACAGTCAATTGGAGTCAGCACTTCCCCTGCACCAAGAGGGGAAGGTCCCTCCAGAGGCTCTGTGTGCCCTGTGCTAAGCATCCCCAACTGCAACTTGCTTAACGGTGACAGCATCCCTAATCCTGCCCCAAAGCACTGGCCTTGGCACAAGGCAGGTGCAGCAGACCCCGTGAGGTGGCTCTAGTGACAGCAGGGCCAAAGCAGGGCACTGTCAAAGTGCCACAAAACAGAGAGGGTGACAGCCACCCATCACGCCCTGCTCCCAGCCCAGCTCTCCCGTGTCCATGCACACAGGCTGTTGGCACCTCTCACCCCACACCAGAGCTCCTCCTCCTCCTCCTCATGCTGCAACCACAGCACAGCAGGGCACAGCCCAGCCCTCTCCAGCCCCAGGGATGAGCGGCTCCCCAGGAACAGTTATAAAATCCAGACAGATAGTCTCCATCCTCACATCCAGCACCTCAGAACCACATCAGGTCAGGCTGCAATCCTGATGGCTTCAGGAGCACAAGGACCTGGGCCAGGAGTCAGGACCCAGAGGGGAGAGCTCACACCCTGGAGGGCTGGTTCCCGATGCCCATGGCAGTGGTCAGGCTCTGCAGAGCAGCTCATTGTGCCTGCACTAAGTGCCCCCTCACATGCCACTGCTGAGGCTCACACTGCTCTGGGCACAGGCACGAGCACTGCAGGGATGAGAGCACAGTGAGCCAGCTCAGAACCAGGAATGTCCTGCTCTAATCAAGCGCCCCGCACCACAGGGACACCGTGTGCCATGCCCCTGCTGTGGGCAAACCACGCGGAGCTACTCGGAGCCCTGTCTCCCCTCCGCAACAGACACTGACACTGTCACCAAAGTGCTGCTGGTCACCGCCTGTCCCCGGCCCTGTGCCACGGGGTGCCCAGCACGGCACGCGGAGAATTGAAGGAGCCAACAACAATCCCGGCCCGTCGGTGGTGCCACCGCAGCTCAGGACGCGCTCAGCAGTGCCGATGCGAGCTGAGCGCTGGAGCTCCGGAGCCGCTCGGCAGGAGCTGCCCGGGGCCAGCCTGGCACCAGCTCGGGGCCGGCCGGGCACGGAGCCCTGACAGCTCCTTAACCGGCGGGACAGGTGGCCGCGGTTCCCGCGGGCTCGCAGTCACCGGCCGCGGCCGAGCTGGGTGAAAGGCCACTGAGAGCCGCGATCCCCGCGGTGCCGCCGCTCCCGCCGGGGAACGATCCCACCCGCCCCGCGGCGCGGAGCCGCGTGTCCCACCGACAGCAACGGGGCTCGCACTCCCACCATCCCGGTCCGGTGTGCTGCCTGCGGCGGGACCCCCCCGTCACTGTATGGGACGCCTCGCGTTGTCCCGGATCCTCCTCTCGGCCCGGGACCGGGACTCGGAG
>JBBMKD010000101.1:2679531-2695599 GCA_037834095.1 Argya squamiceps
CGCCTCCCCACGGCTCCGCCCCCGCCTGCCCCCGCCAGCACCGGGAACGGCACCGGGTAACGGGAGCGGTAACAGTCACTGGGCAACAGCAGCAGGTAATGGCACTGAGTGACGGCACTGGGCATCGGGCACCGGGTATCGGGCACCAGGTAACAGTGCCGGTACCGGGCACGGGATAATGGCATCAGGCAGTGGCACTGGGTGACGGTACCGGGCGCCAGCACAGGTTATCGCCACCAGCACCAGCACCATGAGGTAATGGCACAGGGTGTCATAAGTGAGTAGTGGTACTAGCACCGGGTACGGGCAAAATCCAAAACAGCTTCAGGCATCAACACCAGCAGCTCTGGCAGAACACAAACCAGCACCAGCATTTGGCAGTAAGTACCGGGGAAGCCCAAAGCAGTACCAAGCCTTGGTTCTGGGAGCAGGAATGTCCAAATCAGTACCAGGTGGGCACAGACGTGGCTGCAGGGCTGCCGTATGCTGACACCGGGCCCTCTGTGTGAAGCAGCTGTGGCTGCACGGTGCTCGTTCCCACTGCAGGCCTGAGCTGACAAGTTGCAGCCAAGTGCACGGCCAAGACCCCAGCGCTGCCACAGCCTCAGGCACCTGCTGGGACAAGATTGCATCCCCTTCTTCCAAGCTGCCACATCCCCTGCAAGCTGTGAGGAGACCCAAGGCACTGCCAGCTCCTCTGCAGTTGCTCGAACAGGGAAAGTTGACAGCGGCCATAAGAAAACCATCCTGAGGAGCTCTGGCACAGCTGCCACCCACAGCAGATTCCTCCTGGCAGCGCTGGCACCCCAGGGCAGTGGGGTACCCCGGGTGATGGGCACCCCGGGGTGCGGCTGCTGTGCGGTGATGGGCAGAGGCGGCGGCAGGAAGCAATACTGGGTGTGCTCGTTCTGCCCCAGCACTCGCACCCACCGCATGGGATCTCCTGGGCTTTCACTTTCGTTACCAGCTCATTTTCTGTGGCCTGAAAAAACTCTGGAGGGAAATTCAGCAAACGCAGGTCCCTCTCCTGCTCTGGGCTGGTAGAAGCACAGGTGACCCCTCTCTGGTGGGAATCCAGGAAGGAGGAGCATGTCTCTCCTTGTGCCAGGGCTGGAACAAGATCACTCTCAGACAGTTGATGCATCAGCAATTGCAAGTCACTTGGCTACTGTCAGCACAGCTCCAAGTTCCCTCCTCTCTACTGCTTTTATCTATTGCTCTTGTATTGCTCCAGCTTGGGCTCCTCTCTGCCTCATGCAGCTCCACACTTCCAAGAGATAAATACCTGTGGGCTGGGCAGGCACCAGCCCAGCACCTGCTCCATGCAAACCCAGCCACAAAACGGTGCTTTCCAACTTGCCAGCCTCACTCTGTGCCTGCAGCAGCCCTGGTGAATGACTGAATGAGTGACTCCAGTCCGAACAGCTCCCAGCTCCCTCCAAATGTTCTGCCGCCTGTGCTCACCCGCTCGGGAGAATCTCACGCACAGAGGCTGACACATCGCTGCTGAGCTGTTGCCAGCAGAGCCCTGGCTGTGCTTCCCAGCGCTCCTGGGGCACTCCAGACCTCACAGAGAGGTAAGCTGGGACCCTGGCAAGCAGGGACAGGCACCCAGTGTGAAGCCAGCAGCTCTCACACTGTCTGTATTCAATGAGGCAAAAGAAAAGGAACGGAGAATGCAGCGCGGGGGCCTCATGCCTGCCCACCCTGCTTGGCCAGGACGCTCTTGCTCTGGTGTGTTGCATCACGCAGACACGCGGCTTTCACAATCCCTGGCCCACATAAGCCATTGGCACAGTCAGCCAGGCGGACACTGGCTGCTCAGGCCAGAGAATCAAGGTCACACACAATGTCTGTGGCTGCTGCTGGGGCTCTGTCTGGGCACCACAGATCCAGGGGGATGTGGAGGATCCCAGGAGCCTCCACAGAGCTCCCTGTGCCAGAGACCTGCACAGCCACATGTACTTGGGAGAGCTGGAAGATGTACACAAAACACCCTCCGTTCCCTCTCACTTCCCTCTTTTTTCCCTCCCCTTTCTGGTATGAAGGGGGAAAAAAGGAAAAATAAATTAGTGATGGGAGAGAAAGTTGAGAGTGGTCCATGCTGAGAGGGCAAATGGAATCCAATAAAATCCAATCCTATCCAATCACAATTTGTTTTCACCAGGTCTCAAGGAAAACTCCGAGCTGGCTGGTGGAGATGTTACCCAGGAGATGTTACTTTTCCTTTCCAGAGGAAAAGAGCAGAGCAACAGGGACTGCAGCAGTGACTGACAGAGAGGCTGCCCCTGGAACTGCCCCAGCTCTACCCCAGCGATGCCCTGAAGTGGCCCTAACTCTGCCCTGGCTCTCTGTGGTCCTCAGAAAGTCTCGGGAAGCCTGTGGGAAGGTGAGCATTATCCAGGCTGAGGCGCAGCCGGACGCATGGTCATCTCGCATGAGCTCAGCAGGATGCCGAATGACGCCGTGCATTCCGGGGACAGAGGGAGCCTGGAGCTTCGTAATGGATTTCCGAGAAAATTGCCTCTGTGTTTGGAGCAGGAGCGCAAAGAGTGCAGGCAGAACAGCCTTCCTCTCTAAGTGGCATCTCAAGGGTCTTAATTATTTCTCAAGAGTGGAAACGTTTATTTAGGCGGCTCTGGAGAGGTCCCGACGCTTCTGGCTACTGCCCTCCGGGCACATCCTGTATGCGAGGCTCCTCTGCAGTCCGCCCCGCTGTTCCGGAGATGTGCGGGGTGCTGGGCTTTGGCAAAGCACAAACACCCAACCACGTCACCTGCGGGCAGGACACAGCCTCGGCTCCATCCCCTCCTGCTTACTGGGAAGCCGGACGTCTCATGGGGGAGCCCAGCCCCATCCCATCCCTGCTTGGCATCCCTCACACTCCCAGGTCTGTGCTGAGGCCACAAAACTCTGTTGTGATAATCCAGCCCAGCTAATGTGAACCAGATGAATCCCCACATTAGTCACAGAGTCATGTTTTCCCACAAATGTCCCATTGGAGAACCAGTGTGGATGGTCCCTCTGGGGTTCCAGCCCTGGTGCTGGTGGAAGAGGCAGCCTGTGGAGAGTGAGGCCAGCAGCTGAGGGGACAGGGCAGCAGAAAAGACCTGCCAAAACCCAGCCAGCCCATGGGCAGAACACGACTTGGAGCCATGGGCACGGGGAGGTGGGGCACCAGAGAAACTTGTCACTGGCACAGGCTCAGCCTGGTGGTGCCTAGTGCCAGTAGGAGGGGATGATCTGCTCCAGCAAAAAACGGAAATGACAATTTATCCAAGGGGGAATTTCCACAGGAAACCTCTGCCTCCAGCCACTCAGATATGGCTGAGAGCAACCCAGCAAACATTTGGCCTCAGCAGCCAAGCAGTGCCATTGCTTGGGGAAAGACTCTTTGTTTCCTCTGTAGTTCCTCCAGCTAGGAAAGAACAGCCAGTTTCTGCTGCTGAAACACCCAGAACGGCGAGAGCCCAACTGGGTCTGCAGAGGGCACCAGAACCTCCCATCAGCTCAGTGAGTATCTCTGCACCTGAGGGGGCACAGGGAAGGGGGGCTGCAGCACCCACAGCCCAGCTGGGACCAAGGACACAATCATCTCATGCCCACCCCAGTGCTGGGGCTGCCTGGGGGCACCAGGAGCACATGCACCGGGGGCTGCACTTGGCCCCCACCCCACACTGGTGCATCCCGACATCCCTGCACATCCCCATGCATCCCTGCTCTGTCCCTGCATCCCTGCTCTCCCTTGCAGAGCTCAGGTTCTCAGGTTGCCACAGTAACCACTCAGTCCCAACCGCTCTTGCCACAAATGTGCGGCCACAGGTCAGTCCAGTCCAGTGGCTGTACCAGGGCCAGGGCTCTTCACCCCATGTTGGGGTGAGCAGAGCCCTCAGTCCCGGTGCCACCACAGCCAAATGCTGCATTCTGAGCCAGGATGGGACACCTGCAGGAAAACAGGCAGGTTGTGTCCTCCTGGAATGGCTGGGAGGTGGTGGGTTTGGAGATTGCATTGTGCTGGAGCTCTGGGTCTGACCTCTGCCACATGTGGCAATGGAAGCCACCACTGCTTGGCTCTGCTCTGCTGTGTATTAATCTGAGTGTGATGCAATATTTGACTGTTGTGTTCTGAGCAGTGGAAGTAGGGACTGGGATGCCTCTGGGCTTGGGCAGCAGTGGCATGTGCTCTGCAGCTCAGCATGTGTTGCTGTGGGAAGATCCTACCCAGCACCTGGGAGGGCAGAGGAGATGCTCAGGCTGGTCCTTGGGCAGGTGGCAGCTGAGTCCTGGGGGTTTCTGCCTCCCACCCCTCACTGCAGCCCTGCTCATTCAGTTGTTTGGTGCTGGGGATGGGGCTGGAACTGAAGATAAACTGTGGCCTCTCTAATCCCTGTCTGCTGCTTTATTCCCAGTCAATATTGCACAGCTCAGACATCCCAGCTACCAGTGGGACCCTACATGAGAGCCTGCTCTGGCCTGCCCCTGGTCCAGGGCTGCCCTGGCAGGTGGCTGCCCATCCCCACGGGGCCGCCCTGTGCCCGGCACGCAAGTGTCCCCAGCCCAAGCGGATTATCTGCATTTGGAAACCCCTAATCCGTTTGCACGCTTGGCTCAGACACCATCCCCACTCCTCCCCACTGTGCTGTGGCCCTGGGCAAGGAGCAAAGCCACCCCGTGACCTCCTTTTGGAGCCACAAACAACCTTATGCCCCAGCACAGGCAGAAAGCAAGGGCTGCATCCCCACAGGGCTGGCTGGGGCAGAAGGAAGGGGACAGGATGTTGGCAAGTGTCCCTTGCCCCAGTTCCCACTGGGGTTTCACCAACCCAGCACAGGGATCTTCCCTGGGCACTTTCTCCTGCTGCACATCAGGCTCCAGGACTTCCCAGAGCATTGACAGCAGGAACTCTGAGGTGGGAGCAGTGGTCCCTTGACCCCATTACTCAGGGCTGGCCCCTGGCTAAGTGGGGCAGGTTACAACAGGGGTGGAGTGGGCCCAGGGAGATAAGAAACCCCTGATCCACAGGAATATGGAATGGGACACCATGTTCCTGACATGACAGGGTTGTGGCAACCCCATAGATGGGTAAGAAAATTCCTTAGTCCTCAGTTCTCAACTTCATCCTGCAGCTGCCAGAGAGGAGCTGGTACCTGCCAGGGCAGGAGAAGGGGGTCCCTGCAGACAGGCTGGGCCTCATTCCTTTGTGAACTGCCCCCCACCTGCAGCACCCTGGGCTGCACCACTGAGGCAGGCACTGATCCAACACAGGGATCCCGGAAGCAGGAATGAATTTGTGGGGTCTGGGCAGAACCCTGGTTTGCTTTGACAGTGAAATGGAGGGGTCCTGGAATGGGGCTGGTTTCCAAAGCAGGGACATGGTCAGCTCAGACCTGAGCAGGATGCTCCAGGGCACAGAGAGGGCAGAGAAGGCTCCAGGGCACCTCCAGCACCTCAAACTGTCCAGCACAGCTAGTTCCACATGACCCACATGAACAATCCCCCTAATCCTGCTCTGACAGAGAAATAATCTCTCCCTCTTAGCCTCACTAGAGCACAAACCCTGGAATGATCCTGTTCTCCATAGTATTGCAGAGGGCTAGTGCTGGGGTGGGATCCATGTCACATGTCACTGTCACCAGCCAGTGCTCCCAGCTTCATACACCCATCCAGCCCTTGCCTTGCAGAGCCTGGGCCCTGCTGCCCCCAGCCTCAGCTCCAGCCAGAGCCCATGGACTCCCAGGGTAGAAGCACTCACAGGAGCCCCACTGCAGCCCCAGACAGCCTGGGCTGAGAGCAACCAGAGCAGGGCCCCAGCACAGCCGTGCCCTCCCACGCTGGCACCGGCATTTCCTTTACACAAGTGGAGGAGACCCAGGCACGGCTCTGAGGCAGAGAAAAGCAACCACGGGGGCTGGGACATGGTTCTTGCCCCCCGCATGCCCTGGGAAGGGCCCTGCAGGCCCCGCTGAGGGGCAGCTGCCCACGCGTGCCGGGCAGGTGGCGGCAGTGGCGGGGCTGGTTCGCACCGAGCAAACCGCAGCCGCGGCACCGGGGCCGCGCTGAGCCGAAGGAGGCCCCAGTTCCCGGAGCAGGGTCAGGCGGGTGCCGCAGGCAGAGCCAAGCTCACACCCCACAGCACGTCGCTTCAGGGCCTTTATTTTGGAGAAAGTTAAAGCCTGTAGATACAGCAATAAAATATACAAAAAAATAAAATTTTTTACAGTATTGAATGCTGCCCTGGGCGCCAGGAACTGCGGCTGGAGGCGGCTGTGGTGAGAGCGCAGAGGGGCAAAGGGCCCTCATCGCCCCTGAGCATCCTCAGGGCCAGCCACAGACCCCCCCATCCTGCTCCCACACAGCTTGGAGGGGCTTGCCCAGACCCCACAGCCATGGGGATCCTCTTCTCTGCCCTCTGGTTCCCTGCCTGCCAGCTGTGATGCAACTTGGAGGGAGCAGCTCTCCCACTGCCTCCCTCACCCCTCCACTGCTCATCCGTGTTTGCCCACTGCACAGAAAGGGCAGGAGGGTTCCCCCAATTCTGGTAAATGCAGGACCACAACCATTAACCCCCCAGAAGTCAGGACATCTGCCCTTCACAACACCCATGTCACTGTCCTGCACTGCCCCACAGCAGGTTCCTCTCCTCACATCCACCCGCTCCCTTCAACTCTTGCTCCTTCCCACCTTAACTGTGAGGGCCAACCTCCAACAGAAATGCCACATGAAGCCCCCAAGAAGCTGCAAACCCCACGCCTGGCCTCTCACAGCCCAGAGAGAAAGGGACAGGCCAGGTGCCCCACTGTCAGCCATGCTGGTTCTCCCAATTCCCCAGGGTTCAACTGGTCTAACTCAGCACAGTGCTGGAAGCAAGACCAGCACCAGACTGGCCACAGAGAATCCAGGGCAGTCCCTGTGACTACACCCAGCTCCCAAAATGGGCTACAGCTGCAAATGCTGGTTACACACAGGTGCCATTACTGGGTAGCAGCACTGCCCTACCTCAGGGACACCAGCCATCCAAAAGGAGCCCAGGCTGCTGGCATTGGCCAGACCACTGTGCCCGAATCAGGAAGCTGGGGCTAAGCACAAGCAGCTCCCAAACCTGTGGGCTCCCAGCAAACCCAAGCTGAGTCCAGCAGGGGCAGTGCCTGCTGAGTCCGGGGCAGGAGCACCTGGATACATCCACTTGCAGCTTTGAGCCCTGTACTGGTCATCCTGGCCAAAACCAGGGCCAGACAGGTGCAGAGAGCGGGCTCACCCCAGCACCCTGCAAGCTCTAGGAGGTGCTGGGAGCAGCAGGGAAGACCCCACCACATGGCCAATCCCCTCTGCAATTCCAGACTTGCAGGGTCTTGTGGGTTTGGGTGCAGGCAGTCAGGGCAGCAGCTTCCAGCAGCGGCACCGGGGCTGTGGAAGCGTTTTTAGGAACTGTGGCTGCAATTGGAGGCAAATAGGCACTTGAATGAGCAAAAATAATAGAAAACTGTTATGGAAGGAAATAGAAAAAGGTTCATCCCCCTCCCCCAGAGATGAGTGGCACCACCCCAGAGAGGGGCTGCTCTGTTGGGTCAGGTGGGGACCCTGGCCCCCGGCTGTTCCCGAGGGCAGGCCCAGAGCAGCTGCAGCCGAGTGGGACAAATCCAGGGGAGCGCTCTGGAGGTGGGAAGGCTGAGCCCAGGGAGGGCCCCGCGTGCCGGCGCAGCCCCTCACATGGGCGAGGACGCACACTCTGGGGTCAGCTCCATGTCGAAGGTCAGCGACTCTGCGGGCAGACACAGGCAGGGTTACGGGGCCCGCGCCTGGTCACGGCCAGGGCCCCCTGGAGCCCCCCCCGACTCACCAAACTGCCCACCCGCGCTGTTCTCGGCGCCCTCGCTGCTGTTGCCGAACTGCATGAGCGAGTCCAGGGTGCGCGGGGACATGGGCAGGTCGATGGTGTTGCTGAAGGAGGTGCTGTGCGAGGGAGAAGAAGAAGCATAGAAACCTCCACAGTCAGGGCCTGGACAGAGTTCTTTAACACCCCCTCTACCCGCGGAGGGGCCCCTGGGCACAGCCCAGCGGCCCCCAGAGCTCTCCAGAGGAAAGGGGCCCCAGAAGGGAAGAACAGGGCTGTGGTTTGGGCAGCAGCCGGAGCCTGGCTCAGCCCCCACCGTCACCCCAGGCTGCGAACCCCACGGTAACCAAGCAAAGCTCAGATAGAGGTGGAAAGAAAGGAAGGAAGGAAGGAAATCTCTCCCTCAAGCAAGGCTGAGCACACAAACACCCCCCAGGCATTGACAGATAACCCCCAGGAACACTCACGGGGTGACACAGATGAACTTGGTCTTCAGGTACGGAGCAGCGCCTGCAAGGAGGGAGAAGCTTCATCAACAGCCACCCAAGGATGAATCCTTCCCTCCACCCCCCAGAACACAGGCAGTGCCCACCCTCTGCCCATACCCAGTGGGACCCCATGGCTGGTCCCACACTGTGGCTGTGCCCTCCAGGGGTGGCACAGGGTCCTGGCAGGTGACAGCCAGTGCTATCCCCAGAGCCTCCCTGTGACAAAGGAGCCACAGAAAGTCAACGACTACCTGAGTCTGTAGCTTCTGAGTGTTCCTGGCTCTCAGAGCGGCAGTACTTTCCAAAAGCCTCCTCCTTGGGGATGTCTGGGTACAGGTACACCAGTGGGGACACCAGGATGTTGGTGGCATCCATGATTTTGTAGCCCATGATGATCTCCGCAAACGACATGTTGTTCAGCTGCTGCTTGGTGTAAGGCTCCACCGACTGGATCTGCGTCTTCCCTGTGCAAGGAAGCAGAATTTTGGCACAGAACAAAGGCAAGGCTGCCTTCAGACACCCCCAGAGCAGTAGGGACAAGATGGACCTGGGGGATGTGTTAAGCTCTACCAGACACACAGCAAACCAGGGGCAGGACTGGGACTTGACTGTGTTCAGTGCCATAGAAAACTGTGCCCATGGGGCAGCACATGGGCACAGACACCCAAAAGGCAAAGACCAGCAAAGGGCAGCCAGGCTCAGGAGTTAACCCATGCAGACAGCTTGTTGGGACAAGGACAGAGGACAAGTGCTTATCAGGGCATCCAAGCCCCCTGTGGAACCTGGAATGTCAAGCCAGGCACCCAGGGTAGAGAGGGTAGAGCTCATACCACTGATGTCCTTCTCCACCCACGTGAAGGTGATGCCACCTTCCTTGCTGCTCTCACTGAAGCGCAGCAGAAAGGTCCCTGGGGGCTTGGTGCTCAGGATGGCTCGCTCCCGCTCCTTGCTGATGAACCCCATGATGTACCTGGGCAGGAGGAAGCAAGAACAACAAATGTGGGTCAGGGTACAGGAGCAGCTCCTCCAGGATGTAAGCTCTGCCAGTTCTGTTCAACAGCAGAACTCAGCCTGGCCACTGACATTTTATGGATTCCCAGGTGAGTTTTCACTCTGAACCAGCAAAAAGTATCCCAGGACAGCATACCTGCACACGCACAAGGCACCCCACACCATCAGGATGGAACCTGTGGGACCTCTTCCAAGGCCCAGCCTAACAACAGGCTCTGGGCTGACACTCACCCTTCATTCCACAGTGCCAGGATGTACTTCTTCACCAAGTCAATGATGTTGTCCAGCCAGACCCAGAAAGAGAAGCCTTTGCCAGCCATGTTCTCCTGAGGAAAAAGCAGAGAGGCTGCTAGCACAGCTTGGAAGAAGGGAACAGCCAAGGGAAGGTGCTCAGGGAAGAGAGGAAATTATACCTTGCAGAACTTGGCCCAGGTGATCTGACAGCCAGAGTAATTCACACCTGGTCCTGGCAGAGAAAAAAAGAACACAACCATTTAAATAGATTTGTCCTTCCAAAGACACCATTTCTAGGATTTGTGCCATTTGGAAGAAAAACAAGCAACTGAAAATTACTCAGGCCAAAAACTCTCAGGCCAAACACAGGACCTCACTCTTGGGTGACATGTACAGGTAGGGAATCACCCCAGGGGACAACAGGGACAGGCAGGACACCATGCCACGTCACCCCACACTTACCCAGCAGTTTTTCTGCCAGAGTGGTCAGCTGCTCGATGCTGAGCCCGCGCTTTGTGGTGGAGGAGAACTGCCAGCTCAGCACCTCTGCCACCTGGTCCCAGGTCCCAATGGGTGGCTTAGTGAAGAAATTCACGTTCTGCACAAGAGAACACACAGCCCTGAGTGGGACATGGGTCAGGAGAGGGCCAGGTACTGCCTCAGCCTCGCCCCCCAGCCTCAGTTTCCCCTCTCTCACCGTGACACCCCCATCCTGACACCTGCCCTGCTGCCTTCCCACACCAGCCCTACCTTGGGGTTGTTGGTCAGCATGTTGTACCACAGGATGGATGCCCAGGCATTGGGCATCTGGCAGATGTTGGAGATGACCACCACAGGCAGCGAGTGGGTCTGCAAAGAGAGGATGTGACCATGGGTTAGGACAACTTCCAGGTCTCCACCCAGGCCCGTGGCAGTGCAAGGCAGTGACCCATGCCTCACCTCCAGGTCAATCTTCAGCCCCTGGTGATACACCTCTGTCTCAAAAGTGATGAGGTGCAGCTCCTCAGTGACTATCAGCGAGGCCTGGGGCAGAAGGGGACACCATGAGCACCACAAGACACCCACCCTCAGCCCAACACATGCCCACCAGACCCAGCACAGCTGCTCGGGGCTGGCCTGGCAAGCTGCCAAAGTGCCAATTGGTGCTGGTGGACCCTCAGCCTCAGGGCAGGGCTCCTGCATCCCCTCCCAGCTCAGCTGCCCCTGTCAGTGGCCAGTCCCCCTTCCAGGGCCCCCAACACTCACGTCACAGTTGGCTCTGCCTCCATTCCCACAGCGCTGCTCCCGCAGGGTCTGCAGAGAGAGGGACAGGCTGCAGCAGCACCACAATGACACGTGGCCACACAGGAGCAGCCCAGGAGCTCATGGTACCCACCAGGTGTTTGAACTCTGCTGAGAGGCTGCCGTTGTTCGACTCCTCCATGTTCATGACCTTGGTGTTGGTCCCCAGGATGTTAAACTTCCTGGACCTGGGAAGAGGAAAGAGTGTGGCTGACAGAGCTGTCTTGGAGTGAATGTGTGGTAGGTTGTTTGCCAGGAATAAAAGCAGAAATGAGAAAAAACAGGACCAAAGCAATGAGTGCACTTACCCCCGAAGTGCTGCAACATCCCCAGAGTCCCTAGAAAAGGGGAAAGAGACACCAGGTCACGGCAGTGGCCTTCCTACCCTGATGCAGACAAGCTGGTGTGCAGTGCTAGCTGCATCCCAGCACAAGTCCCATGAGCCCCACAGGCCTTCCCCACACGTGGGAGTGAACCTTCAGGACTCAATGCCACCCTGCACCCTCCCCTTCAACTGGGGGCCACACTGGCCCTCATTGTGGAGACTGAGCCCAATCCAAGGGCAGCAGGAATCAGTCCCATCCCAGCAAGCCCACCCAGTGCCACTGGAAAGGAAGCACAGGACTCACTTGTCAATGCAGACTTTGATTTTCAGCTGATAGTTCAGCTCTGGAAACTTGACCAACAACCTGCAAGAGTCAGCAGACACAGAGCATGAACATCCTGTGCACAGAAACTGCTCCTGTTCCACAGGGCACCTGGCACAGCCAGCAGTATGGACCAGCTACTCTGGCAGCCCTTGGCATACCACACATGGGCCTGGGACATGTTAGCCCTGGCACCTGTCCCCAGAACAAAGGAGGTGCTGATGCTCCCCTGAGCATCCCGAGAAGCTCGTTTGTGCTGCTGACTGCCCACAACCAAGCTCTGAACAAACACCCTCCACACTCTTTGGGGCCAGAGGCTGCCATGGAGGCACAGAAAAGGGCAAGGAAGCTCCAGGCAGAGCTCAGTGTCAGAGCAGCCCCCCTCCATGGAGGATGGGAGGGAACACAGTCCAGCTGAGCAGCAGCTGGCCTGGGATGTGCTGATGCTTCCCACTCCCACAATGGGATTTACCAGAACCCAGCTGCCTGCAGGAAGATGGCAGATCCCCAGCCAGCCCTGCACTGAGTCATGTGGGCAGCACTCCAGCCCACTGGGATCATCCCCCTGGGATCTATCCTGCTGGTATCCATCCCTTCCCAGCACCAGTGCTCCCCAGGTAAGCTGGGGGCTGCATCTGCAGCAGCACCTTCACAATCCCAATCTGCCCTCCCTGATCAGCTCCCCTCCCTCCCCTGCAGGGGAGGTGACCCACCTGACTTTGGTGGTGAACTGCACACCTGTCTTGATGACCAGGGGCCGGTCGGGGTGCATGGGCATGCAGGGCTGCCTCTCCACGACAAAAGCACTGCAGGAACAGCACAGACACCACAGTGAGACCTCACTGCCCACCCTCCACCCATGGCCATGACTGGGGCTGCCTGTGGCTCCCCCCTGCCTTCAGCACCTTTTCATCAGGTTCCTGAACAGCTCCACAATCCGCTCCTCCAGCATGGGCCGGTGCTGGACGATTGGGTCACCCTTATAGGAGACTTTTTGCTGCAATTCTTCCAGCTTCTTGATCTGCTGTCGGGTCTGTAGCTGTGATTCAGCAAGAGAGGTTATCCTAGGGGAGCATGGAGAACCAGCATTAGCTCTGGCTGCCAAGTCCACACTGTCCAGCCTGCAGAACCCTCCTCTTCCCATGCAAGAACACACTCTCCATGCCAAACCAGTCAAGGACTGAGTGTATCTGTGGCTCCAAGCCCAGAGCATTTTTCTAGGCCATGCATTACAAACAAAACCTGCACATGCCCAGGTGACACCAGGGCCAGAAACTTTTCAGCAGCCTCAGAATCCCACAGGCACAGAGCTGGGGACAGTGGGGCACCTTTCCAGCACTGTGCCCACCACTGTGGCTCAGTCTAAGCTGCAGGCTACAGCAAGCATCAGAAACCATTTTGCAAGGACATTTCCAGAGACCAAGAGCTCATTTCCACAGCAGGTGTACGAGTGCCACTGCTCTGGGGACTGACACAGCCCCAGCCAGCTCTCACCAGTTCTCGAGCCGGTCCAGGCAGATATTGGGTGGGCCACCAATGCAGGCAATCTGCTGCCTCCTCTTCCAGTCTGCCAGCTCCTCATCTGCCAGCATCTTCTGCACATATTCCATGGCTGACAGCAGCCCAGCCAGCTCGCTCACTATGCCCTGCCAAGAGAGAAAGCAGAACCTTCAGCACCCTGTGACTTCCCCCACAGACCCACAAGTTTCACATTCACAGGCAAGGAAGAAGTCACTCAGGGTTGTGCTTGCTGCACTGCTCTCGGTTCTGGCCATGCAGGAACCACCAAACTCTGGCCCTGAAGAAGGGGGATCTGCACCCAGGGGAATCTGGAGGCCCAGTTGCCCCACTTACCCTGCGCATCTGGTCCAGTGCTGTCAGCATCTGCTCCAGCTGCTGCATCTTCTGCCGGGTCACCGACTGGTTGTTCCCGTTCAGGTCCTGCATGTCTGTGCACAGGTGAGAAGCTTCAGCCACACACCTGGACTTCTCCCACCTTCCCAAGTGCCACAACAACACAACAATTTCACAGCAAAGTGCAAGCACCCTACAGCCAAGCAGGAATCTGGCACAGCCTCCAAGCACCTCCGTGGCTCTCCTGCACTCACAGAGGCCAATCCCTCCCATCCCACTGCTGCTCTTACAGCAAAGCTCAGTTCAGCTCCCTCAAGGGCAGCATCAGTGGCAGAAACAGAAGACAGGTTTCTCCAATTGCCATGCAAATGCCCTGAGCCTGAGCACATTCCCGCTGGGACTGGAAGTTGGAACACCTCTCCAGCAAGTTTCCTTGCAGGAACACATTGTGGTTTGCAGATGCTAATGAGCTGTCATTACCTCCTTGGCTTTTCAAAGTCTTGTAGTTAAAATCAAAGTCATCCTGGAGATTCTCCACCACTTTCATCTTCTGCTCCAGATCCTGCAAAGCAAGAGATGTGATTTCATTCAAAGCACTCAAGAACTGTGCTGGGGAGAGCAGAAGGTGCCCTGGCAGACACATACCTGCACCCTCTTCCTGACATCCTGCAGGTGCTGCTCCAGCATCTGCTGCTTCTCTGTCACCACAGCTGCTGTTGGATGTGTTGCCTGTCCCCCTTGCTGCAGAGGGGACAAGAAGGGCATAAGGACAGGGCTGTAACCTGGGGAAGCTCCCTCCCAGCCTGAGGAGGTTCTGCAGGGTCTTTAGCCCATCCCTAACACACACTGGCAGCTGGCTGCTCACTTCAGCATCAGCTTCAGGCCGGCACAGGGTCAGGGAGAGGAGAGATGGGGCCACCCAGCTCACCAGACCCAGGCTGTGTCCTGGCTGTCAGGAATCAGGATGGAGGCCCTGGGATACATGAGCACTGACCTGGGCTGCAGTGGCAGCTGTCTGGAGGAGCCGGGACTCTTCCCAGAGGCAGCGAGCCACGATGCGGGCTATCTCCATTGGCTTCTCCAAGTATCTGCTCTGTAAAAGGTCAAACACCCCACAGTCAGCAGGCACGGGACAGCCCCTAGGATCTCCACACCCTTGAGGGCTGTGGATGGTGAGCTGTGCCAAGGAATCACTTGGACTCTCACCTACCCACCATGCCCATCCCTGCCAAGCTGGCAGCTCCCAGCTCACCTGCAGGAACTGTTTGATGCGGCGCAGGTTGTGCTGGTACAGGACGTTGGACTCCTGCAGGAAACGACTGTACTGCTGGTCAATCTCCCCCAGCAGGTTGTGGAACACCAGCGTGGCGTGTGACTCCTTGCTGGCAGCATATGCCCTGTACAAAGGAGGGAGAGCCCTGAGTGCCTGGCATGGGGCAAGGGGCAAAGCAGGGGGGCTCTGCTCACACCCACCATCCCCTGTGCAACTTGCAGAATCACAAAATCATTTAGGTAGGAAAAGACCTCTAAGATTGAGTCCAACTTGTGACTAATCACCATCTGGTCAAGCAGACCAGAGCACCAGGCAGACAGTGCACACCAGCACCTGATGTCTGTGAGCACATCCCACATGCTCATGGACAGCATCCAGGGATCAGTGCTCTGAGTCATCCCCTTTACAAGAGATCAGTGTTAGCCAGCCCTGGATGGGGACATCCCCCTGCTTCAGAGCTACCTCTTCTCCTGCTTGAGTGTCTAACACAGTGCACAAAGTCCCACTCCATGCATGCTCCTGCTTTCCTCAATGCCACAAGAGCCCCAGGGAGAGAGGCCAGTCCCACCAACATGAGGGGCCCAGGGAAAGCGACGGAGCTCCTCCAGCCCACTTGAGCCCCTGAGGGTGGGTGCTATGAGCAAAGTCCCCTCACTGGCATTTCAAAAGGCCTTACCAGTCCTGGCTTTCAATCCACGGGGCCAGGAACTGCCGGAGCTCCATGGGGAAGCTGTCACTGTAGAGCTGGTGGAGCTGCTCCAGGTACCGCGTGTCGAGCTGCTGTAGCTGGTTCCACTGCGCCATCCTGGCCAGCTCCGGAGACCTGAGGGATGGGAACACAGGAGACTCAGAGCTGGCTCCCAGTGGGCTCCTGGCTCCCTCCTGCCAGGATCCAGCTGTGATACTGCAACGTCCTGAAAAGGGTTCTCTCTGGACAGAACCAGAGACAGCCAGGGCACAAGCCCAGGGCACAGTGCTTCAGGACAGCTGGCACGGGCAGCCTGGTGACTGGCAACAGGTAGGAATGAGGCTTTAATTTGGTCTCAAAGGCACCCCTGGTCGGCCCTGCTGGGAGGCAGGGAAGTGGCTGTGGAGCTTACAGTAAGCACGGAAGGCGGAGACTGCCAGGAAACTACAGAAACAAGGAAGGAGCGATTTTCAAGTTCACGGCTTGTATCAATGGAAATCAAACTGACGCTAACGAGGGGACTCCAGCTGTGCTGGCAAATGAAGGCAGAGCTCCACATGACACCAGCAGTCACTTCCCTGCAGAAAGGAGTTTGTTTTTCCCAAAGGTCCCTGCACTGAGTGATGCAGCATCACTGCGTGGCCTGTGCTCCCAAGGGATTCTTTCCCCATTTGTCTGGGTGTGAAGAAAGAAAGAAAGAAAGAAAGAAAGAAAGAAAGAAAGAAAGAAAAGAAAGAAAAGAAAGAAAAGAAAGAAAAGAA
>JBBMKD010000101.1:2699579-2717858 GCA_037834095.1 Argya squamiceps
GGGATCAACCCCTAGGGCTGTGGGGATGGAGCCCTGTGGGACTGTGGGGATGGATCTCTGTGGGGCTGTGGGGATCAACCCCTAGGGCTGTGGGGATGGAGCCCTGTGGGACTGTGGGGATGGATCTCTGTGGGGCTGTGGGGATCAGTCCCTGTGAGGCTGTGGGGATCGGTCCCTGTGGGGCTGTGGGGACCGACCCCATAGGACTGGGGGGATCAGTCCCTGTGGGGCTGTGGGAATCGATCCCATAGGGCTGTGGGGGTCAATCCTTGTAGGGCTGTGGGGATTGATCCCATAGGGCTGTGGGGGTCAATTCCATAGGACTGTGGGGATCAGTCCCTGTGGCGCTGTGGAGATCAGTCCCTGTGGGGCTGTGGGAATCGGTCCCTGTGGGGGTCAATTCCATAGGACTGTGGGGATCAGTCCCTGTGGGGCTGTGGGGATCAACCCGTAGGGCTGTGGGGATGGATCCCTGTGGTGCTGTGGGGATCAATCCATAGGACTGTGGGGATCGGTCCCTGTGGGACTCTGGGGGTTGATCCCTGTGGTGCTGTAGGGATCGATCCCATATGACTGCGGGGATTAATCCCATAGGACTGTGGGGATTGATCCCTGTGGGGCTGTGGGGATCGGTCCCATAGGGCTGTGGGGATCAGCCCCCGTGGGGCTGTGGGGATTGATCCCATAGCACTGTGGGGATCAGTCCCATAGCACTGTTGGGATCAGCCCTGTAGGGCTCTGGGGATCGATCCCCTTGAAGCTCAGGGGATGGATCCCCGTGGGGCTCCGAGTGTCAGCCCCACGTAGGCTGTGGGGATCAGTCCCTGTGTGGCAGCCCCTCCCCAGCGCCCGGTGCCACGGACAGGCTGCACACTGGTGGTTTACAAAAGAGACTTTATTGCTGCACTGCTGCCTGGGCACAGCCAGGGACAGGCGAGGAACACCCAGGCTTTGCTGCCCTGGCCCTGCTGTCCTGGCCCTGCTGTTCAGAGAAAACTGCCTGTGGGCCCTCAGACTCCTGCGGGCTGGGGCCCACACTGGGCTGGGAACCACCAGCAGCCAAGAGCCAGTGCCCAGTGCCTCCCCACACCGGGAGCCTCGGGGCCACCGGTGTCTCAGGGCTGCCTGCAGCCGGCACACGGAACCGACCGGTCACACCTTCTGTGGGGAGGGAAGCTGTGGCAGGACTCCGAGGCCAGGACAGCACTGGACAATTTGAAGGAAAATAATTCTTAAAGGAAAAGCAAGTTTATATATTGGGTTATGTGAACAGCAGCAGCCTCGTGCCGGGGGAGCAGGATGGGGAATGCGGGGCTGGGTCTTGCAGCGGGGGCTGAGTATGTAAGAGCCAAGTGGGGCTGAGCCAGGCAGAGCCCCCAAGCCCCCATGCCACTGTGTGCTGCCTTCATGCTGCCTCACTCAGGGCGTGGAGTGAAGCTGCAGAAAGCAGGACACAGGGAAAGCACAGGACATGGGCATGGGTATGAGCCTGAGTTGTGCCAGGACCCCTGCAGAAAGCAGACCCTCAGAAGTGCTCAAGGTCTGGTGCTGGAAAGGTGTCAAGGCCTCTTTCTGATGGTCTAGAGCCTCACATGGCAGCAGTGCATCCCATATCCCTCTGGAAACAAGTCCCTAGCTGTGGTGGCTGCTCCAGCATTGCTGCCTTGGTGTCCCCCTCTCCCAGGGCAGCAAGTGTGGACCTCACTGCCTGCTGCCACCATTCTGTGGGTGTGGAGGGAGCAGATCCAGCACCCCACCTCCATGCTGCTCCCTGCCCCTGGGACTCGCCATGGACCCTGGATCTCTGGCAGCCAGATCTGTGACCCAAGCAGGAAGCCTGCAGCTTGCACTGTTCCTGCCATGGCCCTGGGGCACAGCGGGGAGGAGCAGTGGGCCCCAGCTGTGTGACACCCTGCAGGCACCCATGGCAGGCCCAGCTGCAGGGTGGCTTCGTGCAAAAGTCACCCAGTCCTTGGGAGGGCAGAGAGGAGCAGCTCCACCTGCCCCATGCCAGCTCAGCTTTGCCATGCACTGCCCATCAACAGGACTTGCTCAGCTCTTCCCTCCCGTGCACCAGCTGCATCCCAGTTCCTCTGGTCCCCCGAAGGAGCAGCTGGTTTGGGTGCTGGGAGTCTTCTTGCCCGTGGGGTGGCTGTGCAGCCTGGCACAGGGGGCTGGGTGGTGTGGGCTGGTGGGCTACTTGGAGGAAGCTTTCTCAACACCAGGTTTTTCTTATGGAGGACTCTTGAACTTTCAGCTCTACAGCCATTGTCTTGGGACCAGCACTCTCCAGCTGGGTCAGGGCCCTGTCACTCAAAGCCCATCTTCAGGTGTGGGGCAAGAAGGCTGCAGCAGGAATGGTCTCCGAGCGTGATTTAGTTGTGTAAGAAAAACAGTTCCGTGTTCCTAATGTTTATGTGCTAAAACTAAAATATAAAATACACCTTGTACAAGCAGGCAGGGGATCGGCGTCGGCTCTGCAGGGTAAGAAGGATGCATTGTGTACACTTCCCTGGGGCTCCAGGGCAGGGAGAGCTCGAAATGTGAGTGATAACGTGTTCAGCTGTCATCCACAGCCCTTGTGCTCTGCTCTGTCCTACTCGCTGTCACTCTTGTCCACCAGTACCGCGTCAGTCTCCTCCGTGATCTCCAGCAGTGTGTGCATGTCGGGGCTCTCCCCACGCATCAGATCTGAATTTTCTCCTTCCTCTCCACCAACCTCCACCAGCTCTGTGGCTTTCACCTCCACCTCACCCTCTCTTATTTTCTTGACATGGAAAGTGAAGGGTGGCACTTTGTAGACGGCTGTCTTGGACCTGGCATAGATGGTGTGGTCAGGGGTGAAAGACTTCCTCAGTTTGTCCCGAGAGCTCTTCATCTTCTCTCTCCTTTCATTAGTCACAATTTTAGTGCCCAGTTTGTTCATCCTCTTCTCCAGGTTGTGGCGGGTCTTCTCCAAGTTGTGGCGGGTCTTCTCCAGGTTTTCCTTGGTCTTTAGCTTAGTCTTTTCCATCTTCTCCTTTGAGAATGCCTTCTTAAAGTCATCCACCCTTTTCATGCCGCTCCTTTTGATGCGCTCTGCCCGTGACTCTTCAATAATCTCCTCAATCTCCACCTCCTCATCTGAGGAGAGCTGGATGTGGTCCTCCTCTGCATGGTCCTCACCCACAGGGACCTCCTCACCTTCCTTCTCCAGCTTTTCACCTTCCTTCAGGGACTTGCTGATGCTCAGTTTAGATGGGAGCTTCACTTCATCCTGCAAGACACAGAGCGGAGCCAGTGAGACACACAGACACCAGCAACCCTGGAGCCAGCCCGCCCTCCCTCCCACACTACCACAGTGACATTGGCCTCCACCCAGCTCAACACACCCAGGTACCTCAGGCCTGGGCTCATCCTCCCTTACTGCAGCTGATAAGTTATTGTGAAGAGGATCTGCTTAGGACTGTCCCGTACCAGGACTCAGGCACCAGCTCTGCTCACCCTAGGCTGGCTCCAAACTCATCTGTGAGGCCAGAAGTATGGGAAAGGCAGCCCAGCACTAAAACTGGAGCCTTTTCCCTTCTTTCTCTGCCTGTGTCACAGTCCTGTGCCCTCCAGTTTCACCTTTATGCCAGGACCTGGCCCTCGCAGCCCCTCAGTCCTGGCTGCAGGACAGTGGTCCTCAGGTCTCCAGCCTGGCCAGGTCCAGCTGCAGCCCCACAAGGCTGCAGAGGCACGGCCAGAGCTGAGAGTCTGGCCACAGCACACGCTGTCCTGGCTGCCCCCAGGCTACACTCAGACTTTCCCAAGGCCTCAGGATCCAGATGTGGGGCTGGGAGATCTCTTGGGATGCAGCAGGCTGCCCTGTTTTTCCTATTTTTCCACTGGGAAATAAGAGAATTTAGCCGAGTCCATATCTGGAGATGTTAGAGACAGTGGTCCCAACTCACACAGCCTGGTCTGCAAGGATACACAGCTCTACTTGGGACAGGGCTGGATTCATTCAGCTTCTCCACGAGCCTGAGCCAGCCAAGTTTCTGATCCCAATGGCAGAGGACAAGCATGTGCCTGGGAGAGGGGCACAGGTCTGGAGTGGGATTGGTTTTCATCTGAGCAGCACATAGCATGCGTCCCTGCTGCAGTGATTCACCTCCCTGTTCCCAGGACAGGCTGGAAATAGCCCATCACTGTACAGAGCCTCACAGCTGCAGGGCTGCAGCTCACGCTCAGAAATTTATTGCCCAAGCAGTTTTAATCTACAGAGCTGGGTGGGAGGGGTGGGAGCTGCCAGGCCCAGCGCTGTCAGAAATCCAGCAGCAGCCAAAGGGCAATGTGTGGAACGGGCACACAGCATGCTGGGCTAAGGTTTGGAGAAGAGCCTGAGCAGCAGGACAGCCAGGTGCCATTCTGAGCCCTGGGGCAGGCAGCAGCAGAATGGAGCAAAGATGGGATTCCAGTTCTGCACTGGCAGGAACCAGGCCCAGGGAAAGCAAGGGGCAGTCCGTGGTGTACCCCAAGTGCTTGAAGTGCACGGCAAACCCTGGAACGCCAGCAGTGATTTGCCTGCCCCCAGCTTGGGGACGTGCTCTGGGACCCAGGAGAGTGACTTTACTGCAGCACCTCCCATGCTCTGGTGTCACAGCAGCTGCCACTGCTCCACTGAGGCACGAAGGAGCTGCACAGGTGCCAAGGGCCAGGACACCAGGGATGGTCATTCCATCAGGGGTGAGGAGGGGCGTTCCCGGCGCTGCCATGGGACAGAACATCCCGGTCCCTGCTCAAGGCTGTGCACACCCTCACCCTGAGTGTACCCCACTGCCCTGCCTGACCAAGGCCACTGCCACTCTGTGCCTCTGGCCTCAGGTCCTGGACAGAGGCAGGAGGACATGACCTCCCTGCAGACATGGGTGCTGTCCCCAGCCCTCTGTGCTGTCCCCAGCCCTGTCTTCCCTTGCACCCCTGGAGAAATGACACAACTCATTGAATATGTGACTCCAGCACAGCTTCACCTGGGTGAAATTCACATCCTCTCTGCTTTCTCATTTTTTCCCAAGCATAGGTATTGCTCATTGGGCCAGCTGAAGTTCTGGAAGCACAAGGGCATCTGGAAAAACCTTTGTGAGCAGTGAAAAGCCAGCTCCATGGAGCACTGGGCTCAGTGAGGGTGGCACAGGCTGCAGTGTCTGTGGTGAAAACACAGAGCCTGCTGGAATAGACCTTTTATTCTGGGTTTTCTTCAGAGCAGAGAACTGTGCTGGGTGAAGCTCTTCACCCTCCAGATCACACGTCAGGTCTCATATACTTTGTGGAGATTAAGGTGAAGTGGCCAACATGTGTTTTCTTCATTTGATGAGCCACTTCAGCAGAAAACAATACACATGTTCTCCAGAGGGCCAGGTCAGTCCAGGGCAAACCCACATCACAGGGAAGGCAGGGATCCTGTTCTCCACAACAACACCTGCCAGAGCAATCTCAGAAACTTTCAGGGACCCTGCCCAGGCAGCAGAACATCAGGAACTCCAGCCACTTCCTTCCCTCTGAGGCAACACAATGAGCCAGAACAAAGGCATCCCCCTCTCCCCTGGCACGGCTGTCCCTGGAAATGGGCCATATCCTGCAAACCCTGATCCTATCAGCCCCTTGTGAGCTCCAGAATGTGTGTTTGCAGAAAGAAACACCACCTCAATAATTCCATGTGTGTCACATAAATAACAACCTTTCCTCGTGCTACACCAGTATATCCAACTCCTGACTGAATTTTCTGATGGGATGGGATGGGCTGTGCCAGCAATGCTCCCATCCAGCCTCAGCAGCATCCTGCAGCTCTTCCCTCACAGCCATGGCCAGCAGCAGCTTTGGATACACGGGACAGAGGAAGCCAAAGCCCCTGGGGTGCCTGCAGCTCTCCCTAACCCTGCACTGCACCTGGAGAGCAGCAGCTGCCCAGCTCTGTGATCCCACGGGCTGCACTCAGGCACTTCTCCCACTTCTGCCTGGCCTGCTCCATCCCCACAGCCCAACCCCAGCCCTGCAGCACTCACAGCTCTGCTCCTGCCTCTGTTGAGAGGTACCTCATGGATCAGACCCAGAGGAACAGAGGGAGCACAGCCCTTCCCATACGTGAGGATCCCAGCCTCCCCCCTTGGGACTGTTTCTGAGAGCTTTTTTCCAGCTGTGTTTGGGAAACCCTTCACGTCCTGCTCCCGGCCTCTCTCTCTCTTAGACATGCTATAATTCCTGCATTTCCCACCTCCAGCCCACCTCTTCCTCACTGATTGCTGATCTGAGCAGTAGATAACCAGCTGGGGGACCACTGGAGGATTTTCAGCATTGTGCTAAGGGGCAGTACCCTGAGTCCAAGCTCACCTACATTCAGGGAGCATTCCCGTGTGTTCAGGCACAGCACAGCTGGTGTGAGAACATCCACAGCTCTGGTACATCTTAATGGGGATGGGCACGTTCTACTGAGCATCCCTTGTATGTACCTTCCCCCTGCATCCAGGCAGTGCCCAAAAGTCACCAAGAGTCTCCTCCTCCCTGCCTGGGACGTTTCTCCAGTGGGGAAGGGGAACTGCCTGGTGTGGGCAGAACATGCCTGCAGACACAGGCATGGAGGATAATGGGACGTGACTGGAACAATCAAGAACCATCCCAGGCCCACGGGTGGCTGCTGCACAAATCCCTGCTCCAAGCAAAGCACTATGCTCTCTGCACTTCATTTCACTCATGACTCATCCAGTTGAGCCACATTTTTAACACCAAGCATTCTATTTTTACTTGGAAAACACTGATCCTGAAGTGGGCGAGTCCAAAATCCTGGGTCTTGGCATCCCTGCCTGTTGGGGTGTTCAAAACCTGGCTCCC
Organism: Argya squamiceps; assembly: GCA_037834095.1. Classification (NCBI taxonomy): domain Eukaryota; kingdom Metazoa; phylum Chordata; class Aves; order Passeriformes; family Leiothrichidae; genus Argya; species Argya squamiceps. The sequence continues at coordinate 2,706,426 of JBBMKD010000101.1, forward strand.
AATCAGCAGAGGCAAACCAGTTCTGTCCTCTCTGCTTGGATCCAACTGGCACAAGGACAGCGGGTAAACAACATTTTTCAGAAGATTTTGGTACCAGCAGCAGCAAATTCTGGCCCTGCTCTGTGTACAATGCAGAGCAGCAGGACAGGGACAGGGAGCATGTGTCATCCCTGCAGCACAGACCTCCGGGATGAGCTCTGCTTTGGGAAGCTCCCTGGCACTGGGCCGCTCCATCTGTGGACTTTGTGGGCACCCAGAGGGGCCCCAGTGCCCACAGCCAGCCCCAAAGGCAGCTGGCTGCCAGCTGCCCTGTGTCCTCCTACTTCAAACAATTCCGAGCTGTTGGATCCGCAGCAGTCTCTCCCCGGCTCCCCAGAGTGGGCTTTTATCTGACATTGTTTTCGAGTTCCCTGGCGGTGAGTCACCCGCAGCCCACGGCCATGGACACCCGCCTGGTTGCTACAACACACGTAAACACTTCCCCTGGCGTATAAAAGGCCAAGGAGACTCGGAGCTGAGCTGCATTCCCAGTCAGTGTGTAAGGAACAGAGTCCCAGCACTCCCAGCCGCTCCGGTCTCCAGTTGGAAGGTTTAATGGAAGGTTCTCACATGCACATGCAAATCACATCTGCGATTCATTTCACTCCATTATTTTTACACAACTGCAAGAGCACAAACAGTGAGTTGGGGTGACATTTGCAGCCACAACGTGCAGAAAATCACCAGCTCACTTTCCCGGGCTCACTATGACCAAATCAGGCTGATCTCAATGCCGAGTGAGCTGGAGCCTGCAGCCCCTCCTGCAGCCCAGCCCTCCCTCTGCCCACCCCGGGCAGCACAGCCTGGCCCTGGCCTCGGGGAGGCCGGGGGAGGATTAGGAGGAGCTTGGGCAGCAAAGCCCTCCAGGTCAGGTCAAACTGTGCCCAAGGAGAACAAGTTCTGCTCTCCCGTTGCCATGATAACTGCTCTGCTCTGCCAGGCCTCAGAGGACACTGTTTTGTGCTGACCTTCCAGCAGTGTCATGGGAAGGAGGATTCAGCTATTCCTGAGTAACAGCAGCATGTCTGAGAAGCACCCTGAGCCTGGCAGGGCTCAGGAGTGTCCTGACACCCTGCACAGAGGGGGCTGTGCTCTTCTCTCCAGTGCCTTGGTGGAACAGACCTTTTCTGTGGACACTGAAATTGCTAGATTGATAGATTTTCTTATTTTTTGCTAGATCACAAACAAAAAGGCTTTTTTTACATCTGACACTCTCCTTGAAAAGGAGAAGTTTTCCCTGGCAGCTTTGCCCAGAGACCACAATTCCTGGACTTGGTTCACTCTCACCTGGCTCTTGGAACAGTCCTGTCCACCCAGGTGGCCATTCCCACTGGACAGTGCTGCACATGCTGCTGGGTGACCCCAAAAGGGCAACTGGAGCTTGGGGTGTTTTATCCAGTAGCTGCAAAATGGCAGGAAAGCAATGGCCACTGTGGCCTCTGTAGCCCAAATGTTATATGAAAAGCAGTTAAAGTCACCACCCCAGTGTGTGCAGGGCCTGACTCTGAGCAAGCAGCACCAGGGGCTGTGGCCAGACAGAAATGAGAGATGCTGCAGGGGCTGCCCGAGGCATTGGAAGTTTATGTCACAGTTTGTGCTCTCTGCCTGTTTTACCTGTTTAAGACAACAACTTCAAACCATCTCACAATCACAAACTAATGCTCACAAGAAGCCGGAGGAGATGAGTGTTCCAGGGCTGTGTTTCAGGGGGAGAAATGGCAGCTCAAAGAACAGGTGGGATTTGCCCGGTCACAGCAGACACCAGCAGAGCCAACTGCTCCTGTTCACTTGCCCTTCATGCAAGCCACACAGCAACTCCTCCCTCCCAGATGGCCCGAGGGAAAATCCCAGCTCCTCACACCCACGCTCATGCAGCAAGCACATTAGTCAGCAGTAGGATCAGCCCTGCAGGTCTGAGAGCCTGAGGCAGCCCCAAGCATGCAAGAAGCAAAGGCTCAGAATCAGCAGCTCCCAGAGCTTCAGAAGAGGTTCAGAGTGATCTTCGGGGGCTGACGAGGCCCTAAACTGCTGAAACTGCTGCCTCCTCGTGTGTCTTCTGCTGCCCTGGGCCTGTCTCCACGGGCTGGGCTCAGAGGGCAGTCCCTGGCGAAGACTCAAGGCACACACGCGGCTTCTTCTCGGGCTAAGATGAGGAAAACTGCGTTTCAATGGCCGGGGAAAGGAAGCACAATGGAAACACTTACCTGTTCCTGCCGGGAATCTGATTAAGAACACAGTGATCCGGGTTAGCATGAAAACAGGCAGAGAGAAAAGGCACAGGGTATGTTTTAGTAAAGGGAGAAGCCAGGAAGCAGAATTTGACAGAAAAGAGAGTCACCAAAGATCTGTGAGATGGAAGAGTATCTGTCTCTGATTCAGAAGGTCCCAGGAGGCACAGGATTCCTTCTGTGGGTTCAGGCACATTCCCTCTGCCACAGGGCCAGACTCTGCTCACAGTCACAGGGATTTAGTGCTGTCTATTGGGGACGTGTCTCCCTTTGCTGTGGTGTAACTGAACTCAGAGTTTGCTTGTAAGTGTAAGATCATGAACAAAAGGGTGGTGATTTTAAACCCCTGTGTTTATTGATTCAAGTGCAGAGGCTGCAGAGACTGAAACAGGCGGGTGCAACTCCAGAACTCAATCTGCTGCTTTTGTCACGTACTGACCTTACCCTAAACCAGCAATGGATCATTCCCAGCAGCTCCCAAATCTCTGCACCCAGTGACACAGCAAAGTCAGCCATGGCCTTGACTCTGGGCTCCAAGGGTTGGACAAAGTTTGTCTCCAATAGTGCCAAGAGGTTCATGAAAAGAGAAGCCTCAAGCCTTAGGGATGAGACTTTTGAGTCCTGCAGTAAGAAGTCACCAAGGAATACTGCTGAGAGAAAAAGATCTAAAATATGAGGGGAGAAAGCAAATCAGGCTGGGATTAGGTGAATGTTAGGGGGATAAATAGTTCATTCTCCAGTAGTATCTCCGTGACTAGCAGAGGCCTCCCAGCCTCTGTAATTCTGGGTGTTGTGCAATCTGCCTGGCTCTTCTTTCTACCAGGCACATCCAGTTACCCTGTGTCCTGAACGCTGTGTCTGAAAAGCTGGATCTGCTTCATGAGCTGTGAGAAACAGCAGCCTGGTACAGGCAGCAGAGCTGGTGCAAAGGAAGGGAGGGAGGGTGGGGAGAGGAGGAGGCTGTGCCTGGAAAAATGCTTTTGCCTTTAGTGAGTCAGAAGACAGGCAGGGCTGTAGGAAACAGAGAAGTAAATAGATTGAGAGTGAAAAGGAGCTTTTTTTTCTCCTCTGACAGCATTAAAAAGTTTTGATGCCATGATCAGTCTGTTTTTACCACTGGCTTTGCTCTCAGATCTGCTCCTCCTGGATAAATCTGTCTGAGCTGATGGATGACTCCGGAGCTGCTCCTGAACAGCAAAGCAGCAAAGGTGGGGTTTGTATTACAGATGCTTTGCAGACACTGACATTTGCATCCTCACATAAAGCTGGAAACTAAACATCCTGAGACTTTTTACTCTAAATATTTGATCTTCCTTTACTGATACTGCACATTTTGTTTCTGCTCTTTGTCTATCTCACAGCTGGACAGTGGACCCACAATTCTACAGGTGCCCTGTAAGTTATAGGAGATCCTGCAGAATCAAGAGGACAATCCCAAATGGGATAAAAGAGGGCTAAGCCTGTTGCTGAATACTTTATGAGTTATTGCTGGGCCTTCTGGCTTGTGCACACGAGAGGCCTGAGGGAGGAATATGTGATCAGGAGGGATATTACCTTGGGGTTGTTTTCATGAGCCACTACTCATCCACTCTAACCCTACCCCAATGGCTGGGCAGCCTCTGGCCCTTTGCTCTGAGACAATTTCTGGCTACACAGCTCAGTCTGGAACTATAACAGTGAAAGGATTTTAGCCAAGCAAACAGTTCTGGCACCAATGCTTATAAATAATAGCTGAGCAATTAAATATTAATGCAGTTGATACTAGACTGCAACAGAGAAATCCATGCTCCAGAGTTGTCTGCTGGTAGACTGGTAATCTGCACTAAAAAAATGTCCTAAGAGTCAGAGCTATTAACATCCTGAGTTTTTTTTAAGGCTCAGTCTCCTCCAAATTATTATATTGAGACTCTTATAATTCCATAATATGTAGAGAATATGAAGATTTTTGTATATTTTTGTATATTGGGATATTCATGTGGTCCCTCTGCAGTGGAGGCAGCACTGACAGGAGCTGCTTTGGACTGGATTTGCAGTGGAAGTGAAACCTGCTTTTCTATTTTGAAGTATTATCAGAAAATAAATACAGTGGCTGCTGCAATGCAAATCCCTGCTGTGACCCACTGGGAAAAGGGATGGATGTTCCAGCACAGAGAGCTCTCAGCCATGTGGAGCCAGCTGTTCTTGCAGGAAAAGCACCCCATGGGTATATCTGGTGCCCGTGCCTATCCCAGTGCTGTCACCCAAATTACTTTGGAAATTCCTGTTTACTTTTTAATGCTGGTAGCTGGGCAAGCTCCACTGAACTGCAGGCACGTCACCCACCCAGGCTGTCCCTCAGGCCTGTGGGTCTTGCTGGCACTTGTCAATGCTCCACTGCCATTAAACTCATCATGAATGAGTTTCTGAATGATTAATTTGAAACAAAACCATTGCTCAGGGCAGCTGCCATTCTGTTTGGGCACTGGAGAAAGGCTGCAGCCCGGGGACAGTGGGTTTGCATGCCCTGGGGTCTCTGCCCTGTGCTTCTCCTCAGCCCCCTGAGCTCGTGTACTTTTCCACACTCCCTTTTGAGGAGCACAGACCCAAAACCGAGGCAGTTCAGGTCTGGCCTCTGAATCTGTCCCATTAATGTGTGGGTTTGAAATCTACCCCTCCTTCTCTCGATGTACAGCCTCGCTGCTCCCGTCCGTATAAGGCCCACGCGAGCACAAAGCCAGCCTGGGCTATTTATATTCCCTTGCCCAGCCCTACCCACCCAACACTGCATGGCTGGGATCCAGGTCCCACCCTGCTCTCCCAACAGCACAGCCCTTCCCACAGAAACTCACATCTCACACAGCTCAGAGTGGCCACCAAAGCCCCCTGAAGAGCAGATGAGCCCCACTGGACCCTCCAAACAGGACAGCGTGGGGAGCACACACTCACTCCCCTCAGACAAAGGCTGCTCCTCCCAACAAAAACACTGCACATCCCCAGCCAGAGCTGCCAGAGCTCGGCGCCCACATAAGCCTCAAAATAAAGGAGCAGCACACTTTAGAAATTCAATACTCCGTGTGCGTGCTGAGTGCTGCAAGGGTTTGTCCAGTTGTAACAAAATCAGCCTTTGGCATTTGCAGGAATAAGTTTAATTGTCAAAAACCGCTTGGAGGAAAATGCCAAGCTTACATAAACTGCCACGTGCCACTCTCCAGCTGAACATGGCACAAAGTCTGGTCTCAGAGCAGAAGCTGCTTGCACAGGACATCCATTATTTAACCATGAACTGCAGTAACCAGCCCCAGGTTCAGGATCCTAAAACCAGGAGATTTGGGATGAAGTCACTTTAGTTTGTTTTTATTAGCAACCACTCGCACAGAATTTTTTGGTGTCCTGATTTCTCTGAAAGACAGGAGCCCGGGACAGTGGCACAAAGGAAGCTCTGAGCTCTGTTCCCAGGGGCTGCTGAGCAGTGCAGGCACTCACTGACATGAGACTTTTTAGGAAGGTAAGTTCTGCACTGCTGTGTACACAGTGGCCTGTCAAAGCTGTCACCTCTGCTTTGGCTCAGCAAGTTTTCAAAAGAGAAAGATGGGGCAATTTGGAAGGATACAGTTATTTTTGAGTTTTATTCTAAAGAATTGATCTAATTCCCTACATTAAGTCTGTACAAAAACTCTTAACTTGGAGAAATCAGACCAGCTCCTGGCAAAATCAGCTCAAAGAGGGTAAACAAGTGAGAAAATGAAAGCATGGACAGAACTGAGAGTGATGCCTGTGAATGTTCTGCTCAATACTTCCCCTCAGCCAGGATGTGATATCCAGCCCTGCACTTTCTCCCCCAAATTTCAAAACTAACACAGCAGATGTGCTCAGGATCATGCCACAGGTCAGGCTTTCCCTGACAAAAATTTGGTTTTCATCTCCTCCTAATCAACACCAAGCAAAATGCAATTCTCACAGGCAATCTGACTTCCCTCCAAGGTGTAAAAGATTTCATTTGCAGTCCTGAAATAATCCCTCCACAATGCCTGAAGTCTCAGGACTCAATGCTGAGAGACTAATCAAACATCAAGAACCAGCAAAGAGCTCATTTATCTTTACCTCCTTTATTTTTTCTAACTGAAGAACTGTGCAATACTGAACCCTATAGAGCATGACTTCTTGCTCTGCTCAGATCTCTCACCCGAAAACAGCCACTGCTGGGATTATGGAATTTTTTATGTCTCTTAGGATGAGTTTATCTCTTGTTCACCAAAAGAAAAGACTAATAAATCCTTCAACTTTTTGCCACAGCAACTGAAAACACACAGGAGTCACCCCCAGCTTGGGAAAGTAGCTTTCCCTGAGTCAGAGAGGAGTGATAAATGTGCTCAGCACTGCAGAATTAATTGCATGACCAGTAACATACCCCACAGACACTTTGGTAAATGGGGGGGTCTGAGACACTGAATTAGATGAGAGTTATTTTGTAATTATTTGGTTTTAATTGTAGACACTGTTAGGAAAGCACAGTGAATCCCTCAGTTAACCCCCAGGGTGGACCCCAGCACTGGATGCTTTCCCGCTGGGGCCGGGTCTGCTCCGGCTCCCATGGAAGTGCCAGCATGTCCATGAGGGCACAAACAGCTCCATTTCACATGGTGCAAACCTGGAGAATTCCTTACCTGTGCTCTGTGACATTCAAATCACACTAAATTCCATGCTGGTAAGTTATCCCAAATCCCAAATAATTTCTTTCCCTAATACCTCCATGATTCCTCAAGTCCCTGGAACAGCCCTGGGCCAAACAACTTTCTCTGTCTTCACCACAGCAGCAAGGGCAGGCCCCAAGCTTTTAGAAGCAGGATTGCTTTTTCATATTCAAAAAGAAACTCTGCTCAATATCAATAAGTCACAGCAAACCAAGACAAACTGCTCATGAAACACTAACCTGCAGATGTTTGGGATGCTTCCCAAGGACCTTCAACCTTGCCAACTTCCTACCTATTTCCGTAACCAACATGGAATGTTATGTTTAAACAATTCCCTTTACTCCTCTCATTTTGCAGTGGTTGTTGCTTCTATTTTATTTTTCCATGGATAGATTGATATAAACAGCTTGTAATAAACCCATACACATATATCTGGCTATAACTGGTTGTTTGGTTTCCTGTGTGATCTGAACAGGCTCAAGTATTTCAGCCTTTCAGCTGTGATAAAACAACAAATGCTCAAGCTCTGAACCAGGGAGTCCCACAGCCCCTGTATGTGTCTGACCCCTGAGCCTGTCATGAGCCACTCGCCCTCAAACCTCACAGTAAAGGACCATTCTCCCTTTTATTCTGCTTTTCTTCTCTCTCTTCCCATGATCAGCACTCGAAGCTTCTCCATTTGTTCCTGGTACTGGCTATTATTAACCCAGAGGCTTTCAACTGTAGCATTAACTGTTTCACTCACTTTTCTCCCGTGGCCCAATAGAAGAGTTTGCTCTGATGCAGAAAACTAACTCCAGGAAACCTGACAGAATCATGTTCCTCTCTCCCTCCTTGTTTAATGTTAAGTGGAAACTCCAACTCTTAGTGCAGGGGGTGAACATCAAGCAAACCAAAGCTGTTATTGAGACCAAACAACACGGAGGTTCAAGGCTTGCAGGATGCAGAAGAAAGAAGATGGGAATTGTACAAGCCCTCATCAGAGGCTGCCCCCTGAGCACTGCCAAGCTCAGGGGGCTGGGCTGAATTTTCTCTGACAGCTCTATCTGCCCTGGCTGGACAGATTAACCCTGAGGCTGGGGTTACTATCACTTGTTACCAAATGCATGTCACAAATCTGAAATATTATCGGTCTCCACGTAGCCATACACATGGTGTCTCTTGGTAGAAGAGACATTGGCAGACGGATTTACAACACCCCCTTCCACACCCCAGAGCACTATTGCTCCTTGTTGAGATAAGCAGTAAAATCGGGTTATTTTGATACTTCTGGCCCGTTGCAGTGAGTTCTTAGGGCCTTGTTCCCTATCTGCATTAAAATTCCTGTTAAATGGGGACAACTCTGTCAAACTTTGTCCTAACACACACAGAAAATGTTAAACCACAAACGAGAGGACGGGGGAACCCGCCCCAGTTTGGACTGCCAGGCAATCTGCGGTGTTTGGGGCAGGGCCGGGCCAAACATGCAGCATGACAGGACCCTCAGCAAAGAAAACACCCACTAGCAGGATGTAAAGACACAGCGAAACAGCTCCTTACCTGATAGATCATGACTTTGAAGTTCCTGCGTTTCAGGAGCTCTGCTTCGTTGGCCTCCAGCTTCTTGATCTGCCCTGCTTGCTTCTCCAGGTTCTGCCGCACCGTCTTCACGTTGACGCTCACCTTGCGCACCTTCTCCAGCATTTTGTTGACGGTGTTGCTGGTGGTGGTGTGTGCCTTGGTCAGCTTGGTCAGCTCTCCCTGGATGCTGGTCACTGCGCTATCCATCTCTTGCTGTCTCTCCTCCAGCTGTGTTTGGGTCAGCTGGATCTGATCCACGGCCCCGATGATCTTGTCCAGAAGGGTCAGCACCATCACGCCGTTGATCTGGTCCGGTTTGATGGGCTCGTCGGGCGCCTGCTCCTCCGAGGTCTCAGAAACAGTGGGTGGCTCGATGATTTGCAAGGTGGTGTCCTCCATGGTGGCTGGGCAGTCCTGTCTCAGGGAGCCCGGGGAAGCTGTCACTGCAGGGAGAGAGCAGGGAAAACTGAGCCCGAGCCTCGGCTAAACTCCGCGCTGGGAGACACGCCAGGAATGGGGAGCGCAGTGAGCGAGCGTCTGTGCTGAAATTCAAATGGCACAGCTCCGCACAGCCGTCCAGTGGAACTGCCCTGCAAAATTTTCCAGGCTTGCAGGTCATTGGCTGACTCCACCTCAGCTATAGAAAAGGAGCCGCTGCCAAATGCCTGCTGACCCACCCTTTTGGAATGATTAAAATAGTTGGAGGGGAGACGATGGCTCTGCAGGCAAACACTAGCACGGCTCAGCCAGGAATGCAAAGCTCTGGAACTACAGCCTCCCCTTCTGTACCCTCGGTCTAAAGGCACTGAAGTAACAGGAGGAAAAAACAAAACGCTTTAGTAAACGGCTCGGGAAGCTGCTGGGAAGAGAGTGGGAAGCAGGCAGCCCCATCTGGGCACAGCTGTGTGCACTGAAGGCTGGTTTAAAAACAGCTGCACATGCTGAAGTTCAGCTGGAAGTTCAGACCTTTTGCCAATACTTAGGTTTGGGGGTTTTTTCCAGGACTATGAGTGCCTGATTTTCAGTATTTTAGAGAAATGCTACAATTTGAATTCAGCAGTTACAGCATGAAAACATCTGTATCTTAGGAATGCCCCCTCCCGTGTATGTGAACGTTCAAGAGGCACATACAGTACATGCAGGGTGCAACACATCTCCACACAGATTTAACCCAGAGAAGGATAATTCACTCCTGAAGTGAGGCAGCCAGGTACTCCCCCTAAAGGAGCTCTCCCAGCCCCGCAGTCCTTGAGCCCTCTACAGATCCAGTCACCTACAGACTTTAAACATGGGACACACTGCAGTGTGCACTGCTTGTAAACAGCCCAAATTCAGTCAGTTACTTGTGGATTTAGTGGTAAAAACCCTAAATTATTCAATTTATTCAAATTATTCAAATTCAATTATTCAAAACAGGGAGACACGTGGGAGGCACCACCACAGACTTTGCAACAACCCAGCTGGAGCATGCCTGGAATGTGGAGAAGGAAAATTCAGATGTTGGGAGTGACCCTGGGCCAGACCTCGACCCTTCACTATTTCTGGGGTTGGCTCAGCCAGAGGGAACCAAGTGTCCATGGACAGAGCTGCCACTTGGGAAGGCTGTGGACACACTGGGAGGGTGGCAGCTTCCCTCATTCTACAGCTTTGACAGCAGTTACTCATCTTCAGCACCTCCTGCCTCCTGCCAGGCCAAGTTTGCTCTAACCCCAACCCTTTGCCACTGCCTGGCAAATACCAGGGAGAGCCCTGGGCTCCTCCCAGCTCAGCTGCCTCAGGGCAGAAATGGCAGAAATAGGAGAAATGATCCATCCCAGCTACACACTGGGCATCCCACAGATGCAGAGGGACATTGTTCGTTCACAATGCTCACAGCAGTCAGCACTTTCCCTGCCACATCCCTGCCCCGTGACTGCTCACTGTCCCCAGTGACCTGGTGGCTCTGTCACATAGTGAAAACAGGCTGATTCTGTACACTGTTCTTTCCTGGAGAGACCTTTTTCCAGAGCATTTATTTCCAGTGTTGACTGCAGCTGAGAGTTCCATGAAAATAACTGCAGGCAGGCAGCCCAAGGCCCCAGTGCTGTTTGTCCCTGAGGTCACCTGCTCCAGGGTGGGCTCCTACAGATAAATGTGTAGGGATTCAGGTATAGGACAGGACACACACAGAGCAGAGCTCCTTGGATTTCTCTTCAGAAATTCTGAATTTCTGAATTCAGCCTTTAAAGTGTTTTGTGGAGATTCATCAGGATCATAATAAAACCTCCACTCTAGTAATTAATTAATTAATTAATTAATTAACTGAGGTTTTTATCAAAGCCTGAAGCTTTCAGAGGTCAGTTGTGGAGCAAAGCTGATGTTTAAAGTCTTTGATATCCATTCCCTGTGTGACTCCAATGCATCTCTGAGCCTTTGGATGTCCATTTGGGAAAAATAATAAAATAAAATCTGCCTGGGTAGGTCAGTATGGATAGGACCAGAAAAACCAACAGGACGGGGATGTACATCTGTTCCTGGGGTTCATTGAGATGAAATGCCCCACTCTGTGCCTCTGTGCCCACACCAATTGCCCCGGAATGCCAGGAGTCATTTTGTGTGTTTGTATTTACTCCACTTCAGCCCCTTTTGTGCTGCGGAGAGTCACCAGGAACAGCCAGTGGAATTTGCAGCCTCCCCTCTGGAGCCTCAGTCTGCAGTCGGTCTGTTCCAGTGGGAACAAGGGCTGGACCTGGGGCTGCTCCTGGCTCACACTGTGCCTGGGCTGTCACTGCCCCGGGCCGTACACCGAGACCGGGCCGGGCCGGCGGGGAGAGGCCGCGACTTCGCGCCTGGGACACGCTCCCCGTGACGTCACCTCTACGTCACCACACCGCTCGTGACGTCACCGACCGCGGCGGGCGGGGGCCCGCCCCCCCACACCGCTTCCTGGGCGGGGG